>ML777467.1:2391476-2420386 GCA_009831015.1 Picea engelmannii | reverse complement strand
GAACTTCAAAACGAGGAAATGTGGAGTATCTTTGAGTTGGTCTTAAAGGTACAAATCCAAGTGGATTGAGGTTGGAAAGGTGAGGGAGATATACCCTCATCTTCAGATAGACTGAAAATAGTCTTTTGGAGGTCCAAAATCTTTCTAATGGGGAGGTGTGATCCAGGGGATCAAATTTTGCTCAAAAATTCAAAGTGCTTGAAATCACTTCAAATCAAACAAGAGCGTATGCCTCATCGTTACAAACCTAATGCAACTAATTTGGATTCAAACGGACATCGGGAGTGAGAGATATTGCATTCTGTTCAAAATGACAAACAGGCAAAAAAAAGGGGTGCTGACTGTACAGTTTGTACAGTCCGTACAGACACTGATGTGGCAGGCTGTACGACACGTGGAAGGTCGTATGGCACATGGTAGGTAGTTATTTAGATAGTTGGCATGTGACATGGCATGTTTGCAGTGAACGGGATGACGACACGTGGCTCAGTCAATGGCCGCCATGTGTCATATATACATTGGTTTAAAATTATGTCATTGGTCGGAGTCGACCCTGCGACCTCCGAGCAGGGGGGAGAGACTTGGGAAGAGTCACCAACCGGCACATCACTGGTTGTTCCTTTTTATATATGTTTGCATATGTGTATAGTTGGGGTGCGACCGGGTTAGGGCTTAGCCCCAACCCTTGATCGCACATTGTGTTAACATATGACCCAATGCTATACCATTTGGCGCACGTGCACAGTTGTGTTTTGTTTTGGTTCTAGCGGTTATACAAACGACCTGCCATTTGTCTTTTGACCATTGTCTTGTGGAACATGAGCCTATGTTTATAATTTCATGTGGTCGCATGGGTCATACGACCTTGCCCTTGACGGTTAGGGGCTAGGTGCGCCCGTAACTATCCTGCAGTTTGCACAGTTCAAGCGGTTGCGTTCGGTGCTAAGTTTTTATGCTTAAATATGCGTGTTGGCTACGTTGATCCAACAAGGTTGCATTTTGTAGATGCAGAGACAACAAGTTTGAAGGGGAGACTTCCAGGAAGCCTATCTTCTTCAATTTTTGGCCAAACGAGGTGTCGAAAAAGCCCAACTAGGGGTTTTTGGACGTTCTGAAGCCATTGGAGCAGTCTATTTGGAATTTTGAGTATTGTAAAGCATATTTTTGAGCACTTTGAGAAAATAATACAAATGATCCATTGGAAGCTGGACCAGGAGATGTAGCCCAAGAGAGGGGTGAACTCCTTTATCATCTGCTGTGTTATGTGTTTTTTGTTCACTGTTTTTTCTATTGTTTATATGCATCTTGAATGAGTAAATCCTATTAAAGTTGTGTTGCAAAGTTGATCCATTTTCACTTTAACACATAAAATTTAACTTGCAAATATTTTCAAGAATACAAGTCTTCTTCATTTTTAGATCAACTACTGAGACAAATGAGGCTGACAAGTAGAGGATGTAATCACGATCATAGTAAGGGGTAATAATGAAAGGGGCATTAGATAAGGCATATTTTAAATCATCAAAATCTATTTGAGCATGTTCATCCCATCGAAATGGGATATCATGTCACAGTAGGTGAAGGAAACCATGCATGTGAGTGGCGTAATCTAGGACAAAGCGGCACAAAAAGTTAGCTTTGCCTTGTAGGCTTTATAGTTGGTGTAAATTCCTAGGTGGTGAAATTTATGTGATAGCTTGACCTTGAGGGGGTCAACCGTGATGCCATGTTGGGATAAAATGAACCCAAGGAGGCATCCAATAGTGACACAAAATATGCACTTGAGGGGGTTCAAGCGGATATTGTACTGGCAACATCGTTGAAAACTGATGCATAATTCGTCTAAATGCTGAGTTTGCCTTTTGGACCGAGCAGTGAGGTCATCCAAATAAGAAAGGATGATGCAATCAATATCATGGAAAACATAAGTCATGGCCCATTGAAAAGTAGCACCTGCATTCTTAAGTCCAAAAGGCATGATGTGATAATAAAAGTTACCCTATGAGGTAGTAAAAGAGGTTTTATACTTATCTATTGCATGGATTTGGATTTTATTGTATCCGGAGAACCCATCCATAAAGGAGAATGCTTCGTGGTCGGCACAATCATCAATAATTTGGTCGATGAAAGGGGTTGGAAATTTTTATTTGGAACAAGCGTGGTTGAGATCATGAAAATATGTGCAGACGTGAATAGTGCCCTATTTTTTGTTAACGGGGACGGGGTTGGAGACCCATGAAGTGTTGTCAATTTTGGCTTTGATAGCCACAACTTTGGATGGGTGAAGGGGGCATTGCTTTTGACGAACTGGGGTGACATCTAGCCAAGTGTCAATTCGATGTTTGATTATAGACGGATTGAGGTCGAGCATCTCCATATATGACCAGACAAAAATATCCCGGTATTCCTGAAAGAGAAATTTGTAAGCAATGAGTTCTTCAAGGGAGCATGCAATGTGAATGGTGATTTATTATATGATTCTTGGTTTAATGGAAATGTCAATTTTGACATTGGGGCAGATGTTGGCCATGTTTCCTTCTTCAAAAGAATATGGGGTAGGGATAGGGTTATTGAACCAGTCTATCTTCCCTAAAGGAATAAAATCCTTGGTTTCAATTATGCACATGGAGGCTTGGGTAGGAGGATGAAAAGCCTCATGTGATAGAAAATTTTCTCGATGATGGAGTTCATTCCATGGGAAATTAGGGGTAGTGATTTCCTCCAAGATATATTCATCGCAGTGAAAAATGCGAGAATACAAGGGATCCTAGTAGGTGACTGGGGGAACTGTCAATGGGTAGGTGTTATTGTCCTCAAGTGGTGAGGAAGTAGATGGGATATCATGTACAAGGTGTGAGGGACTGATGGACATAAAGTGATTGTCTTGATACTATGGAGGGTACCTCATTCACTCAGGGATTGGCGACGAAATATATCGAATATCAATAATGTGAGCCGCAGTAGGGAGTGTTTGAGATGGCTTTGGCTGAGATGTTTGGTGTAATGTGGCTAATGTCTAGAGATATTGAGGTAGAGTTCGGAAATGATGAGTATAGTGGCCATATTCTGAACAGATGGCACAAGCGAATTTGGTTCGCAACCTTTTATTGCTTGCAGTGGAGGACTCCATAGTAGCAGTGGAGGTACTTGGCAGAGTGGCAAGCAATGTGGTTTCTCTAGGGAGATGGATCATAGTGAGTAACTCAGGAAGAGTAGGACATCTATTAGTGGGGTTTCCTTCTCTTTTTCATAGTGCATAAGGAGTTTGAACTCGGGGAGGAAGTGGAGCTGTGAGATCTTTCTTCTTTCGTCTACACCCAACAGTGGCAGTGGTGCCAATAGTTGGGGATGAGAGTGGTGTGGTAGGAGGTTGTACTAGGATATGCATCGGTATTCCCTCTATCTGAGGAGAGAGAGATGGTTGAGGAACCATCTAGGGTGAATGAAAATACCATATAGGTATAGAAAGCACCATGTTAGGAAGGGTAAGGGTCGCAGATACCTAGAATTCTTGGACTCCAGGTGGGGGGTAGAAGAAGGGAATTTGGGTAATTTCCTAGGGGAATGTCTCCCAAACTAGGATTTTCTCCTGGAGGGGGAAAAAAATTGGGATAAATGGTGTAGTGGGGTTCTCAGGAAATTCCTGAGATAATATTTCTCCAACTGGTGGAACTTCGATGTGGGGAGGGGCCTCGGCAGGAGGATTATTGTCTCTAATATTTGTTCCATTAGAAGATACTACACACACTTGTGTTGAAGGGTGTATGAGAGGTTCTTCTCCATGATAGTCCCCCAACAAGGATGGGTTCTTGAAAATTTTGGGACCCATGTCAATGACCGAAAATTTATCTAAGCTAGTGTGGATAAGGGGGAGAATGTTATCAATGTTGGTAGAATGATTAGGCTTGTAATGTGTAATTTGGTCGATGGTGATGATTTTCCCGTTGTGGGGGAACATAATCATTCGAAACACAAAGGAGGCCACTTTCTTCATAGCATACATGTAGCTACGTCCAAAAAAGATGTTGTAATCAAGTGGGGTGTCGATAACTTCGATATCAATTAAGATAGTTTTTTCCCCCAAGTTGTATGGAGATATTGTTTAAGAGCCATTCAGGGGATGATGGTCGACCATCATAATCTCTCAAGGTGATGGAAGATGGTACTAGAATAGGGGAGTCGAGTTTCTGCCAAACTACTTTGGACATGATGCATGTAGATGCACCTTCATCGATGATACACTAATGAACTGTGATGTTCCATATCTTAAATGGTATCTAAAATATACTAGTGTGGGGAGGCATGGTTCTCTGCTATCTAGATCAAAGGTGGTGAGTCTAGTATCAACTAGGTCGACTTTCCCCGAGGAGGAAAGCAAGGATTTCTGCTGAGTTGGACAGGTTTGGAGAGCCTCCAATACATACATGGTTGTAGGAGACTGGGCTAATTTTTCGACTAGACTATAATTATGGGTTTCCCTAGCATGAGTGTTATGTACACTCCTTCATAAAGTCATACGTGGTATACGATAGTTTGGTTCAGTGTTAGGGTGTGGAATCATCAATGGTTGTCCGGCTTTAGCTGGAGCCACTTCTGAGGTTATTGGGGTAGATTCAAAGGGAACACCGTATTAGAGACCGTGTGTTTGCAGAAGAATCTCTTCTTCACTGGTAAGGAGGATATTGTGATGTGTTGGATTTCTAGGTTGATTGGGACCTAGGTTTTGATACTTCCCCATATGGGGTGGAGCAAGGTGTACCTCTTGTTGGGTATTCATCACACCTTGGTGTGGAATGGGGTTTTGAAAAATGGTTAGAGGTGGATGTTGCAAGTACTTTTATGGGGCCTGGTGAGGGGAAAGCGACAYTGGAGGACATTGCACGTTCATGGATTATTTCTTCCATTTGAAGTCATAAATTTGGGAGCAATGGTGAGTATAATGTCCATACTCACCACAGAGAGTGCAAGGGAAGTTTTTCTGGAGGTTATTATTCCTCCCTTTTCATGGTTYATTTTTATTGGTGCCCCCTTGGGGGTTTTGGTTTCCTTGATTCTGGTTTCCCCCAGCGRGAGGGTTTTGTTGGGGGTTATTTCCTCCTGGTCTTGGGTTATTATTGTTTTGTTTTTTCCCTTTCTTCTTGGCAGTATTCGACGGATGGGACATATTTTTCGTATTCGTTTATCAAATTTTTGAATTTGTTGAATGGGAGAGGGTTGAAAAAAGTTAACGCCATCCTGTGGTTTCCCTGGTGGGGGATAAACTATCATTATTTCATGGAAACCTGCACGGGAGACCTATATAAAGCATACACAAACAAAGCTTATCAAGAAAAGGAAGAGAGATACATAATGAAGAATGAGAATTGATGTATATTATCATATAATCAATGAGTGAGTGATATTCACTCATATAGGAAATGACATCCTATAATTAGGAATGCATGCATAATAGTGATGGTATAAAATTAGAAATTCTAAAATAGAACTAGTCAATTAACTCTCACTGAACTAGTGTGCCAAAAATATAAATTTCTCCAACACCCCCCCCAAACATCACTATGGAGTTAAAAATGAGTCCCGGCTACTAGGCCATATTAGGTACTCATGTCCAATGAAACTAATGAACACTAAATAAAAATGAGGAAAGAGGGAAAACCATGTGGGAACAAAACCCCCCCTCAAAAGAAAATGCATCAAAAGAAGAAAAGGAAGCTTCTAGGAAATTGTGTTCTTCACTACAAGACGATCCCTCAAACTCTGAAACTTCTGCTCAGTGAAGGTATTGGTGAAAATGTCAGCAGTCTGTTTAGAGGAAGGAAAGAAATGCAAATCAATGATCCTGTCATGTACTAGATCTTTGATGAAATGCATGTGGACATCAATGTGTTTGGTTCATTGTCGTTGTACTGGATCTCTGCAAAATTTCAGTGTACTCTGATTGTCATAGCATATGATAGTCAGATAGTGAAATTGAATATGAATATCGCTAAGGAAGTGTTGAAGACAAATTGTTTGAATGACACAGTTGATTACTCCTCTGTACTCGGCCTTTGTGAAAGATAAAGTAATGGTTGATTTCTTGTTACTTGACCATCAAATTGGGCCTGACCCAAAAATGAGAGTGTACCCAGACATGGACTTGCAATCTATGCTATCACCAGCCCAATCTGAATCTGTGAAGCCTATGAGATATAATGCAAAACCAACTGCATAGTGAATCTCATAACTCATGGTGCCCTGAACATATCTGAGGATGTGCTTGAAGCCTTCCAGTGTAGATCATGGGGTTCCTGCATGTATATGGAGACTACTCCTACTGCATATGAGATATCTAGATGGGTGTGGGTGAGATACAGAAGAATCCCCACCAACTATCGATACAAAGTGCTATCCACTAATTGTGTATCCCCACCATCCTCAAGTATGATCCTAGATAAGAAGGGTGTAGGTGCAGACTTATAGTCTTTCATGTGGAATCTATCCAGAAGATCCCTGACATACTTAGCCTGAGAAATTTTGATTTCAGAAGCATCTTGACTAATCTCAAGACCAAGAAAGAAGTGTAGCGGACCCATGTCTGTCATAGAGAACCTGTCATGCAAAATATCTTTGACCAAATAAATGGATGAAGCAGAGATACTAGTGATCAAAAGATCATAAACATAGAGTACTAAAATCATCACATAGTTAGTACTCCTCAACATGTAAACATTGGAATCATATTTACATATAAAAAATTCATTTGAAAGTAAGTAAGAATCCATCTTTGCATACCATTCTCTAGGTTCCTGCTTGAGGCCATAGAGATACTTCTTCAATTTTCATACTAAAGATGAGTTATGAATGAACCCCTATGGTTTTTTCATGTAGATCTCCTCCGAAAGGTCACCATGAAGAAAATCATTCTTCACATCCATTTAGTGAACTTCCCATCCTTTTTCTACTACAATGGCTAGAGCCAAGCGAATGGAGTGCATCTTTGCTACAGGATAAAAGGTCTCATCATAATATATCCTATGAATCAACTGAAATCATTTTGCAGCTAATCTAGCCTTGTACCTGCTCACTTGACCATTTGTTGTTCTCTTGGTCCTATAGACCTATTTTCATATGACAAGTTTCCTCTCTGGTGGAAGTGGAACCAGATCCCAATTTTGATTCTCTTGGAGAGAGTCATGCTCCTCTTGCATGGATTCTTCCCATAGTGGATTTTGAACAACATCATTGTAGGTATGTGGATCAGAAGTTTGAACCATATAGAAATGCATGGGAATCATTGGTTCAGAAGATGAAAGTAAATGAGAAGGAACCACATGCTGAGATCGAGTCCTCCTTGAATCCAATGGATCCCCTGCAATGTTTCTTTCTTCCTGAAGTGTGGATTGTGCCCAATTGGGCATTTGTTGAAGATCTAACATTGGCTTCTCATTTTGATGTACTACCTGCTCATCTGTATGTACACAATCCTTTGAATTTTTGTCTGAATATGTAGCATATGAGTCTGTGGAATCATCATCTCTGATGTCTAGAGTTGATGGAATCACAAGAGTCTTTGCATGCTGGATTGGAGGTGCATGCAAAGGAATCTCCTCAAACTGAACATTGTGCTCAATGATGAGCCGATTTGTAGAGGGATCAATAATTCTGTACCCCTTCACATCATCTGGATATCCCGCAAATATGAAAGGTGTGCTCTGTGGATCTAATGATTTCCTCTTTTCAGAAGGAATATGGGCCCATTCTCTATATCCAAAGATGCAAAAGTGTGTGACATATGGTTTTTCACCTTTCCAAACCTCAAAAGGTGTCTTATCCTCAACATATCGTTGAGGTTCTCTGTTCTATATGTAAGCAGCACAATTAAGTTCCTCAACCCAAAGCTTGGAAGGAAGTGATATTGCATGCAACATGAAATTGGTCATCTCCTTGAGAGACTTGTTCTTCCTTTCAACAACTCCATTCTGCTATGGAGTATATGGAACGATGTGATGCAACTAGATACCAGCTTCATGACAAAGATTCTGGACATATTTGTTGATATAATCCCCCCCATTGTCTGTATGGAGGATCTTGATTTTCTTCCCAATTTGTGTCTCTACTAGATATTTGAAGCCTTTGAGATGATAAAAAACTTCAGACTTTTGTCTGAGAAAATAAACCCAAGTATAACATGAGTAATCATCAATAAATGTAAGAACATACCTTGCTTTACTAATGGAAGGATGTGGAAATGGACCCATGAGATCACTGTGAACAAGCTCCAAGGAAGAGGAGGCTCTACTTTCCTTCCCCTTTTCAAACTTCTCTTCAGGATGCTTGCCAATAATGCATCCTTCTCAAAACCCTTCAGAAAAGTGAATGTTTGGTAATCCTTTGATCATTCCTTTCTTGGAAATGTTTTGCATGTACCTAAAGTTTAAATGACCAAATCTCTCATGCCAGACTCTACTACTATCATTAGCATGTGTAAGTAGCAAAGAGGATTCATAGTCAATAAAATTAGTGAACTTATACAACCGTGATTTGTGATCTACCTCACCAACTACAATAATGGAACTGTCATGCATGTCAAGTACAATAACTGAATCTGATGTAAACTCAATCCTTTTACCTGTTTGAGTGATCTGATAAACTGAGAGAAGATTTACAAAAGGCTTTGGAACATGTAAAACATTCTAAAAACTTCCATTAGGAAGTTCCACTCTTCCCTCTCCTGCAACGACTATTGGAGTATCATCCCCCATGAGAATAGGAGGTCCAAAGAATGAACTCAAAGAAGTAAAAACTTCCTCTTTAGATGCCATATGATGTGATGCACCATAATCTATAATCCATGAATCAGATGATAAATTAATTGCAACAAGAGCATGACGATTACCTTTCTTAGGCACATGGTCTTCTTCCTTCTTGTTCTTGGCTCCTTCAGGAATGAAGTCTCCAAGGTTATTCTTTTGAAGTACCTGTGTCATAAGATTGATCTGCTTCTTCATGCATGTGGATTCTTCATGATTCGGTTTATTGCAATATGTGCACCTCTTTCCATTCTTCTTCTTCCCTTTGTAATTTTAAGAATCTTTGGAACCTAAAGAATCCTTGAAGGGTTTGGAATATCCCTCCTTCTTTGACTCTGGATGTAATAGCTCCTTTCGTTTCTTCTTTGATTTTTGATTGGATGACCCTTTTCCATCATGCATGGTGAGTGAATGTGATTTGGTATCTTTCATGAGGCCCATCTGTATGAATTTTTTCTACTCTCGTGTGAGAGACTCAATGAACTGAGCCATCGTAGGCATTTTCCAATTTGCGCCCAAACAACATCTACTAGAATGGAAATTGGAGACATGTACAACATAGTTTGGTCCTAGCTTGGCCAATATTTTTAGAATAAGTTGTTTCTCTTGTGTATACTTGTCAATACCACATTCACTCAAGCTAAAAATCAAAGATTTAATTTTACTAAATAAATCATGTATATTATCAAAACTTTTAGGGTCTAAGGTATTCAACTCTACCTCAAGCATATGACCTCGCATCTCATCTTGTTTTCCAAAGAGTCCTTCCAAGGTGGTCCATATCTCATTTGTATTATTGCATGTGGAAACATGAAACCATAGATCAATGGATATTAACTCAGGAAGTAATCATGTGGCCTCATCCTTACAGTTCACCCATCTAGTCTTCTCAAGCGCTGATGTAGGTTTTGTTTCTATCGCCATCGTCAAATTATACAGTCCTTTTCTTTTGAGTTGGAATGTGGCATTCAAATTCCATTAAAAATAGTTGTACGATGTGATTATTATCACCAGACGTGATTGAAGAAGTTTCATTACCTCCATCCTGCTATTAATTCTGAAAAGATCTTGAAAACCCAGATCGTGGATTCTGATATATGACAAACGGTTCTATGGAAACTATAGATATGATAAAACAAATATATATCATAAAATATGATGTGGGTTTTGTAAATTTTTGGTGATCATGAGAATCCCTATGTTATATGTCTCTGGTCCAAATTTTAGCCCGACCCAGATCATGGATTTTGAGATATGGCTATTTTACTGCAGAAAACCAATTTTCTGGAGGGCAGCTGAATCGTCGCACCCTAAAGAAGGATACAGTGCGATGATGTTGAATCATCACACCCTAGATAAGGATTAAAGTGCGACGATGTTGAATCACCCCACCCTGGAGACGGATTAAAGTGCGACGATTATGAAACACTGAATCATCGCACTTCGGGTGAAGAGTACAATGTGACGATGTCACACCCCAAACTGGGTATAGGCTGTGACGATCATCAGTAGATAGTCACACCCTTTGATAGGGATAGGATGTGAGGATTCCAATCATTGCACGTTTCGATAGAGATAGGTCGCGATGATTGCAGAAACTAGGTTTACTCAAATAATCTTTCTCTCTTCTCTGGCTTGTCTGGGTTGCTCCAAGAAACTCGACTCTAATACCATGTCAGTGTTTCATGGAAACCTGTACAGGAGACCTAGATAAAGCATACACAAATAGATCTTATCAAGAAAAGGAAGAGAGATACACAATAAATAATGAGAATCAATGTATATTATCATCTAATCAATGAATGAGTGATCTAGGAAATGACATCCTATAATGAGGAAGGCATGCATAATAGTGATGGTATAAAATTAGAAAGTCTAAAATATAACTAGTCAGTTAACTCCCACTAAAATAGTGGTACTCCCACTAAATTAGTGTGCCGAAAATAGAAATTTCCTCAACAACAACCGGCTGTGGAGGACTAGGAAATGGAAAATATGGATTGTTTTTTGGAGATGATCCATATGGTGTGTAGGAATTTGAAGTGCTTCCACTAGTGATAAAGTTGTATGCTTAGGTAGAAGGTGAGCCCGTACTTGGTTGATATGCCAGACGCATCATGGGTACCGGTGAGGGTCCACCCATTGGTGGATGGGGGGAAACAAGATATGATTGTTGGTGAGGAGGAGGAGGGTAATAAGACATCCTTCCATATGGTTGTGGATATTTAAGTGCACCATAAGTGGGTGACGGGTGTCCATAAGGGTTGAGGTGGTTCATAGAACCAATCAACCCATTCGTGGCATGGGACATCCCAGGTTTGTCCTAGTCAAATGGTATGGGTCTAAGTGCATAAGGAAATACTATCTATAAGTAACCTAAACAAGAATAGATGAGGTCAAAGTAATAGGCCTTGTTTATGGCATCCTCTTCTAACTAAGGAAAAGTGGATGCTACATCCTTGTAAATAACAGAGACAAGTGATTTGAGAAACCAATCAAGACGTTGTTCTTTGGTGGTTTCTTCTTTACACATACTACGTTGTCGACACCATTCATGGATGTGGTCGGCTATATGGGTAGAATTGGTTTGTTTGAACTCAGAGAGAAGTTCTAAACTAGTATCATGATGCACTAGTAGTTGGAAAAAGGACAAAAAGGCTTTGTCCAATTATTCAAAGGTCACATGGGACCCCGATTTTTCGTCCATGTACCATTTGGCTGATGGGCCTATGAGAGTTATTTGGAATAACCTCAATCAGATGGAATCATCCATGATGTTGTTTGAAGAGCACCATAAGTGGAAGGTCATAACATGGTTGGCGAGATCTTCCCCGGGTTTTCCTTCAAACTTTGGAATATATGAAGGTAATTTGGTAGGCATATTGGGCCATGCGGGGTCATGTAAAATGGGATCATTCATGAGTTTGGTTAAATCAACAATTTTGAGTGATGCTGAGTATGGCATAGGGCGATTTGGTGGAGGATTAGTTCCAGTCATTATGTGAGTAGGTAGTCAACCTATTCCTTGTGAGATATTTGGTGGGGTTGTTCTTCTCCCTTGAAAAGAAGTTTGACCCCCACCTCCTTGTAAAGGATAAATAGAGGATAGATGGCCTTGGGAATTGGACCCAAGAAAAGTGGAACCAAGAAAATCTGATCCCAAAATATTAGAACTCACAGGGGTGTGAGATGGTTGAGCCAATGAGTTGGCAAAACTAGGGTCTCCTCCTAGAATAGGAGGTAGATTATACAAGCGTCTGGAACGATGGGGATTCTCTAGGTCCCCTATGGTTTTCGACTAGAAAAGTGAATGTGTGCCATTGGTGACAAGACATAAATAAATGAACAAGAGTTTTTCTATAATTTTGCACCTTCACAAGATAGTATAACTCACAATTGCATGTAATCAAATGATCATCATACATAAATCAATTGTAAAATAAAGAAGCATGTGGATAGGTGGATTTTTTCCATGTGGGGGAATAATAAAAGAAAATTCTTGTGTCCTAAAATACATATCGTCCTTCCTCTCAAATAGCACTAGACCTTCCAATAACACTAAATAGTGGGGTCTGAAGCCACCGGAAGAGGAACTAGTGAAGGTTGAAATAATCATCTATAATGAGGGGTAGAGGGTGCATATCTCGAAAGAACTGGCGATATTTCCCAATAGCCACACAAAATATTATCAAGGTGTGATTTCAGCCCACAATCGCCACCTGGGTAGATGTCCTAATTTTTGGCCACTAGGTACCTCGATCATAATGCTACTGTTGCCTTACTGGAACACTACGCAATTGTAGCTCATATTTTTCAAACGACCCTTGGATCGGTCCATTGATTCTCATCGATCTCTAGCTAGATGTATCCATCTCTATCCATGATTCTTTTCTACTGTACATTTCTCTAAGGTCATCTAAGAAATTTTATACTATGCTTGTCACATGAATGCAATTCGTTTTGCAACAATTGTCTTCACTCGTGTTCACTTGTTCAGTCTTTGCTATACACATCTGTGAATGTCCTAGTTTCTTGAACTTTGTTCTCTTATCTTCTATTACTGCAACTTCATTTTTCTTCCATGTTCTATTTACTCTTCTTGTCATATTGTGTGAAGCACTTCTCATTGATTGTCTTCTTGAGTTCCAAAATTTATGGGCTTTGTGGCCATATCCACCACAACTATAGCATCTCATAGTGTAACAATGTGAAGAAATATGTCCAAAAAGATTGCAGTTCCAACATCTTATATTGTTGTTGAACCTACCAAATTGTTTTCTTCCATGATGCCTATAGTCCAAGGCTTTATGACCATATTCATCACAAGAAAAACAATAACAATTTAAAACACTCGCATACCTTCTTTGATTCATCCATGAAGGTGTCTCTCTTCTAAACTTACTTTGAGGTGTATGAGTAGTTTTTGGATGTCTTCCTTGATATGATCTTCTAAATATTGTAGTGTTTCTTTCATTTTATGAACATGACGGAACTGAATCATACCTTCTTTTTCCCTTTCATAAGTGAAGGACCTATATCAAACATGACTTTACTTTTTACAAATGAAGGACTTGCATCAAGTTTCTTAGGATTACTAATTTATTCTTTGTTGTAGCCAAGACCAGATTTGTCATTTGGTGATCTTTGACTATCCAATATATCATCCAAAGTCATGGAGTTTTTCAAGAACTTGACTTGGGTGTTTGAATTCTCAACCTTCTTTCTAAGATTCACAACTTCTGCTTCCATATTATGACATGATTCTACCCTTTTTCTCAACTGGTTCCTCACTACCTCTTCTCTTCTTTTGGCTTCTTCAAGTTGGGTTTTCAGATTGACATTGCTTTCTCTTAGTTCTTTTAGATCTGCAAGGTTTCTGCAAAGTTCATCATCTTCCTTCTTTTCTTCTTTTGCTTGACTGATTTCCTTCTTCAATTTCTCAATCTCCTTTTCTTTTTCTTCTAGCTGAATATTTAGCTCAGATGTGATTGTTTCATTGTCTTTGAGCATTTGCTTTATTTCCAAGATATGCTTTTGACTCTTTTCAAGAAATTATTTGGCGTAGTCATGAAGAAAACTATAGTCTAAATAATTATGGTCATAGTGGTATTCTTAGAGACTCCAATCAACTTTTTGTTTCTCTTTAGATAGTTCTTCTTCTACTTTTTCCATGGGATAAATGCTAATAGAACATTCTTCTATTGTATCTTCTCTTTTGATTTGATACATATTCTTCGGAGGATGATAAGATTCTTGAATATAGGAGTTTGCATTATTTTCATCCTTCTACTACATAGTTGTTTCTTTGGAGGTATCATCACAACATATGTCATATTATACATCAATATGAGTAAGAGGACTTGATCCTTTAATCATGTGTACTTGGTCATATACAAGGCTATATTTGTTCGATGGAAATCTTTGTAGACTGAGCATTTTATCAAGGGCTTCAGTTCCTTTCTTGAATTTTTCAACAGTCTTCAGTTGATCCTTGAGTCCAACAACTTCTTGTTTTAAATTCTTGGCTTCTTCCATGCTAATGGTTGATTGTTGTCTTGAACTGTGTAGCTCCTCTTGTGAGGACATTAGTTGTCTTTTAAAGGTCTGATTTTCTTCCTCACTTTATAGCTATTGTTGTTTGAGTTCTTCAAACATTTGTTGCTCCTTATTAAGATATTGTTCCAAGGATTCCAATCTCTCTTGATCTAGTTGGACTTGGATTCTAAATTCAACTATGATTTTCTCAATTTCTTTCTTCTTTGAATATTTTTTTCTCCTTTGCTCCAACATGAGATCTTTTAGTTGTTTACACCTTTGTTTATATTTTATCATATCATCCAAATCATACTCTATCTTAGCTTCAAGATTGACTTATTCTTCAATGTCTGAGTAATATTCAAAAGAATCTTCATCACTAGAATTGTTGTAGACTGAACTTTGTTCTGATTGAAATGCTTCATTTGACTTCTCATCTGAGTAGAGATCTTTTATCTTGTCCCAAATTTCCTTTGCAGAGTTACATTCACTTATCTTCTCTTTGACATCATCGGGTAATCCATCATGGATTGTATTCATTGACATTGAGTTATTTTTCTCAAATTTCTTTTGAGCTGGATTCCTTACTTTGTTTGGTGGGAAGTAATTAGTGATCACTGAATTCTATACTTCAAGTCCCAATGCCTTCAAATGAATTTCCATTCTTGTACTCCAAAATATGTATTCTTCTTTTCCAATTATTGGAGTTCCATTCACAGTGTAAATATTTTGTTCATCCATGTGTCCTTAACTTGATCTTCCTTTCATTTTGTTAGACTATTCTTAAAGGAACCTTGCTCTGATACCAATTGATGGAATATCCAACAATACTGAGAGGGGGGGGTGAATCAATATTGCCTACTTTTTCTTATTAATTTCACCAATATTAAGCACACACATTAATTATTCAATTAAGCAATATATGATGAACAACGAACCCTTATGAAAACAATATTTTATCGTGTAACCCAACAGGGAAAACCACCAACTCAATTCTATTAACTGCAAAATTATGTTTTTACAAGTTACATAGAAGGAAGATGTTCTTCCTTTTCGATCAGCACCAACTGATCAAGATGCACCAACACCCTTGTTCACCAACACCAACCGGTAAGAGGCTTTGACCCCCTGTTTAGTCATCTGCAACTGACAAAGGAAGCACCAACTCCCCTTGTTCACCAGCACCAACTGGTAGGAGGCTACAAACCCCTATTTAGTCAGCTACAACTGACAAGGAAGAACCTACTCCCCTGTAGGCTCCAACCTACCCTTTCACCACCTAACCACCCTTAATTTCACAATGTAATTCAATCTCTTCTTCTCTTCATTGACTTTGATTCACCCAGCCATTAACACTAGTCCTATCAGATTTGACCTTTTGACTCGGACTTGTTTTTCCCTTGCTCCACCCTTCCTCCCTTTATCAAGGTTATAACACTTATAACCTTTTACTATACTATGTTCAAACAAACAGAGATACTATCAATTCTACAAGTCTTCTTAGAATCATTAATTGTTGTACTTTCTACTTGTTTGTTGAAACCTCTGCTTGTATGGTCTTCATCTCTTGCTCTTTGGCTTCTGTCATTTAATCTTTAATGAATATGATGCAATCCAATAAAGGTCTTCTATATCAAATACTGGATTGCATAACTATTTCTCTGTCTTCTTATGTTCTTGATCTTCAATAAGCCATTGACAAGCCCATTAGAACCAACAATTCTTCTTCTTGAACTCTGCTTATGTTTAGATATTCTTATCTGAACTACAGAGACACCTTCTTCTCACTATTCTTTATCATTTATATATTATTCCAACTGGTGTGAGCTATGAAACATTGTTTCCCTTTGTTTGTTCCATCACACCTCTTCATTTTAACATTAACATAATCTATGTTATTATTCAAACCTTACCGTGAAGGATTTTCATAAATTGATCATAGATATGGATCAATTTCATCTTTTAACTCAATCCCAAATCTTTCAATTATTGCAGAAACCGAGTTCTGCAAAGGCACTTTCTTCAAACCATTTTTATATGACCGATAGTGAAAAACCATGTCTTATCAACTTAAGTGATGCCTTTATTTCTCTTATTCCAAATGACCACAGGCGGTGAACAGGCACTAGGCCAAGCGAGTGCTTGATCACTTAACAGAATCAACAATCACGTTTTAATCTCTCATTGAAATGGACAACTATTGACACTTCAAGACTTCAGCTATTCCACTTACGCTATCCTTCCACTGTACTTGATCAACGGTCGAGAATGCACCTGAAGTTTCCTTCAGATCAAACAAATCATGTCAACTTTGGGACTTCCGGACTTAGGTCATTTGCTAGTGGTGAACCTCCCAAAGTAAAACTCCCAGAGTGAAGTAACTTGCTGACGTCAGTTGTTGACATCGAATAGGCTAAGTGGTTGCCACATGTCACTCAGATTTGTATTTACACGTACCTGAATGATCTATTTCATCTAGACACTTGTCATTATCTGATTGTGCCATGTGTCCTTATTGACGTGGTCCATTGACATCGATCTCCTGATGTGGCACATATTCATCTTCTTGATCTAATTATCAGAATACTATCTAAAATGTATCTCATATTGACGACTGAGAGTGACTTCGAAATTTCAGCCTTCGGGACTTCGGGTAATTTGATCTCTCCACTCCCTAGTTCTCCCGAAGTGAGATTCCTCGAAGTGTAACCTCCTCACAACTTATAACTCATAATTAATGTTGTTCATTGATCATGATGATAGATCGACGACTCGATCTGTCTGCGATGCTTATTTTCCTTGGTTTAGATCCAACGGCTCTTCATATTTTCTTATCCTATCCTTCCACTTTAGAGTGATCCAACGGCTATTGGGAATTTGGGTATTCGAGATCTCAGTTCTTTTTCCTTGCTTATCCTATCCTTCCACTTAAATTGATCCAATGGCTATCGAGAATTTGGGTATTCGAGATCTCATTTATTTTTCCTTTCTTATCCCATCCTTCCACTCAACTTGATCCATCGGTCAAGAATGGTCTCAAAGCATATCAACGATCAAGGATGATTGTGGGGTCCTCAACTAGAACGACATTTAAAACTATCGTCGAGTTACGCAATGCCAACCGTAGATCTATTGATGGGTGACCATTGATGGTCGATGTGGATTTCGAAACCATAACTTGCGCGTGGTTTAGCCCATCACCCAATCTCTACAATTGAAGTCGTAAGATTGTTGGTGTATCAACCACAGTCGTCGATCTTTGAATCTATAAGATCTGACGGTCCTGACTAATTACGAGATTGGAAATAACATGTTGTTTAATTATCCTTTTTCTCTCCACAATCTATCCCTATCGTTGATTTGACGCTTGCGTATCAACGATCCCAATTTTATCTGATCGTTGACTATTCCTCCAATGATCCTTCTCTTGTAATCTGACGGTCTAGACTGATTGTGGGATTGGGAATAACATTCTTTTTAATTCTCCTTTTTCTCTCCACAATCCATCCCTGTCGTTGATCTTGCTTGCATATTCGATAGTCACAACTTGATCTGATTGTTGACCAACCCTCCAATGGTCCTTAATCCCATGGTCACTCATATGATCGACGTCTATTACATGAGACAATCAACACGGTCAATTTCTTGATCAGACGGCTTATGAGGCTTCTCCCCATTTCCTGTGCATCGATTGACTTCTCAATCTTTCCATTGATCCTAACGACATTTCTTCAATGTGCTCTTCCTTATGAGCTTTGATATTCATTCTCTAACCCTCCTGAGCTTTAATCTCTGCATATTGTCTGACATCTTCTGCTAACTGTTATACTGTATATATTTGTCATGAACTCTGCATGTTGTTATACTGTTTGACATCAATGACAACACATTAATGATACTATGTCCAACGGAATCCCCTCCTGATGTCATCATAATTAACGAAATGTCCAGAAAGTTCGATGAGGAGTATGGACCATCATAAATGAACATGGTATAGATGTTGGTGGTAATGGTAAGGAATTTTCCCAAGCGCTTAGATTTCTCTAAAGGTTTTCAACTCTTCAATTGCAACAATTAACCTAAGCTCAGACATAGGTCGATATGTCTAAAAACATTCACACATAGTCATTTCGTTTACCTAGGAGATAATCAATCTTTGGTTTAAATGTAATGATAATTACTAGATCATTTCTCATAGGTTACAACTAGAAGTAACAATAAAAAAAAATTGAATTATGCATGGGATAATCACATATAAAGTTCCTTCTTAGTTGTTGTAGACGAAAGATAACTAAATTCATGCTTCTCGGTCATGAATTTAGAGAAGGGTAACAAACATCAAGTCTCACATGAAAAATTGAATGACCAAAGTAAAAAGAAAACAAACATGTACAATGTGAGCTATTAGTTTGATGAATCCTCTTTCCTAGAAGTGAAGCACAAGATGTGAAAAAAAATTGCTACGAATAGAAACATAAAACAAAAGACTAGTTGGGCTGCCAACATATCCTGACTTACTGGATGAAGCAGTTATCTCTTGCCTATTAAACTTTTATCACAGGGAGGAAATAATAAGACTTGAGAATGGTTTTGGGCTTCTTTGAAACAAAAGTATTTTCAGGTTACACAATATTATGATCAACTTAGATTTGTAGAATGATCACTATGATTACAAAAAAAAGAATAATTGATTTCCAGAGGACTACAACCTGAAATCATGTTTTAATCCAAGGATAATGATTTGTATGTAAGTGAATTCAATATCATTGACAGAGCCACTTCTACCAATAGGCATTTATAGCCTCAACATTAATGTCATTTAACCAATTGAAATGCTTTGTTCCCTTATATAGTTGTATACTCATGATATACACTTCCAGAGAAAGTTTACCTATAAGTACATACCTAATATCTCTAAAACCACGACATTGCTTCACTACCAGCAGGCCTCTTCAGTACCCCGACGAAGTTGTCTTGGTATCATGTGTGTATTTACCCGTCGCCAACAGGCATGTTCAGTACCCCGACGGGTTTACACACATTTCCCACACTTTCATTTTTTTCAACCTTCTTGTGTCATATTTAAATAATGTAATTGGAGATTTACAAATGAAAAAGAGGGCGAAGTGATACTGGAGATCAATTACAATATAGGTATATTTTCCGACCATTTATTTCTTACTTTTAAAACTCGAAAGTTTAATCATGTTTTATAGAGATAAATAATTTATTTTTAAGAAATATCCTAAAGAATGGGGAAGCACTTAATAGTTATCCTTTACGAATTAGGACAATGTAAAACGTCTAAGGATAATTGTAATTCCCAAGGATTTTAACATATTTTTGGTAAAATGTTTTGGAAGACCATCTTCGGTAAAGATTTCATAGTGATCAAATTTTTGATGAGTTGATCCTCAAGATCAGAAAAAATTTTGAACTATTTCAAATTTCTTTCAAATTATAAGTCTTGTAAAGAATGCTCCCTTTGACAATTGTTTTTGGGCCAGAAACAACGTAACTCAAACTGAGAGGAAAAAATGAAATAATGTTTTTTTAAACACATAAAAAAAATAAAACATTTGTACAATATTTACAGAGTATCATATCTCAATCGATTAAGCAAAGTATTTTTTGAGGGCATGCCCATTCACTGGGAAAGTGTCAGATTTCCCTTCTAGATTTTGCAGATGAAAGGAGCTAGGACTCAGTTTTTCGAAGACAACGAACGGTCCCAACCACAGATTTTGAAACTTGGTGTGTTCCCCTTTATCCTCGTGTGCCTTGTCCCATCTCAGAACCAGGTCTCCTACATTGAAATTTATATATGAGGATGAACTTTCATCAAACTAGCGCTTAACAATTTGTTGTTGTTGATGTAATTTATGTTTAACTTGTGTTCTGATTTCTTCAAGTTTAAGTAAAGCATTTATTCGATTTTCTAGAGCAGGACATTCTTCTTCCTGAACTCTTTTGGACAACTGAAGTGAGGGTAACAAGACATTGGGAGGAATAATAGCTTCACATCCATACATAAGGAAGAAATGGGAATTACCGATCGATGCTTCCGGGGTTACCATTTCATCCCATAGTGCATTAAATAAGACAGTGTACCAATTTTTATGATTATTTGACATTGTTCTTTTCACAATTTTAATTAAATTTTTGTTTGTTGATTCAGCCAAACCATTCCCTTAAGGGTAGTAGCTGGCATAATATTTTAGCTTGATTCATTTTTCCAAGGAAAATGCATTCATGTCTGATGCGGAAAAATAAGAAGCATTATCGAAAACAAGACATTTTGGTATCTCGAAATGTGTGATGATGTGAGAGTTTAAGAACAAAATCACCTAATTAGTGTTGACTACTCTTAAAGGAATGGCTTCAGACCACATGGTAAAGTAATCTATTGCTATGAGAATTTATTTGTGTTTCTACGAAGAGGCTGGATTAATTGGCCCTATAATATCAAGACCCCATTGCTGAAATGGTTCATCGATTGTAACAAGTTGCAAAGGAAGTGTTGCTTTCTTTACTCATCCAACATCCTTTTGGCATATGGTGCATTTGCGGGCTATGGTATGGGAATCCTTAAACAATGTGGGCCAATATTACCTAGCTCTAAGGACTTTGTGGGAAATCGTTTCACCACCAAAGTGACATCCTGCATCACCAGAATGTAATTTATTCAAAATCTTCTCAGATTTGTCTTTTTCTAGGCAACGTAAAAATACACCATCAAATTTTTTTCTAAAAAGCAGATCATTAATTAATTGGAAAGGTGCAGATCTGAGTCTTAGTGCTCTTATTTGTTTTGGATCAAGATTGAGGGGGGTAGTTCCATGTGTTAAATAAAACTTAATATCATCATACCAATAATTTGACGTGTTATGTATACAATAGATTTGTGTTTCGTGAGGCAACGTCTCGTATGGTATTTCTAGTTCATTGTTAGGTGAATTAACTGAATCAACGACTAATTTGCAAAGACCTTGACCCATAACAATTTTTGTTGGTTTAATTTCAAGATCATACTCTTGAAGAGAGGTCATCCAATTATCTCTCTTCTCCCCAAGCTCTTTTTGAACTAATAAATTAATCACTGGAGGATATGGAACAACGACTTTAGTTCTAGATTTCAACATGTAAGGTCTAAAGTGTTTTACAGCTTTAAAAATAGTGAAGGCTTGCTGCTCCACTGCATGATAATTTAATTCTTCTCCTTTAAAAGTAGAACTCATGACTGAGATAGGGATTTCATTATCATCATTATTTTTTTGAGTAAGTACTGCGGCATATGATCTATCTTATGCAAAAGTGTAGAGGGTGAAGTCTTTCATAAAATACGGACTCATCAATGATGGAGATTCTGTTATAGATTTTTTTACAGTATTAAAGGCTTGATTTTCTTGTGATCCCCATTTAAATACAATGTCTTTTTTTATCATATTTTGCAGAGGTCTAACCATTTCAAAAAATCTAGGAACAAAACGTCTGACAAAATTTGTTTTACCCAGAAAATATTGCATAGCCTTTTTGGACGATGGAGGGGAAATATTGGCTATGGCCTGAGTTCGTTCTGGATATATCATAATTCCATATTTTGATACTATGAAGCCAAGTAACTTTCCCTGATCAACAACAAAAATTGATTTCTTGGGTTTTAACGATATACCATACTTACGACAACGTTCAACCACATTCCTAAGGTGAGATAAGTTATCCCTTTTGTTTTTTGAAAATTCGGTAACGTCGTCTAAGTAAACAACCACTAAATTATTTATAATCCCATGAAAAGAAATGTCCATTTCCCTTTGTAAAGTGGCTCCGTAATTAATCAATCCGAAAGGAATTTTACGATAAGCATAAGTGCCCCAAGGGGTCCGGAATGTAGTTTTAAGCTGATATGATGGGGACATTAGGACCTGGTTGTACCCTGACAAACCATCCAATAAGGATATCCTTTCAGAACCATATACACATTGTAAGATCTGTTCCATGGGAGGAACGAGATAGTTGTCTTTATGAGAGGCTCAGTTTAAGTTGTGGAAATCGACATAGAGTCATATTTCTCCGTTATTTTTTCTTACCAGGACTAAATTGGATACTCATTGGGTGTGTCAAACAGGGAAGATGATCTTGTCTATTAACAACTTATTCAATTCCTTTTTTATTGTGGTCTCTAACTTAGGGTGCACCTTCCTTAGTTTTTGTTGAAATGGTTGGGATGAGGCTTCATGGGGATTACATGTTGTATTATGTTTGGATCAAATGTTTTTAAATCACCGTATGTCCAAGTGAATGCATATTTAAATTCCTTAAGCAATTTAATAAGTGCATATCTTTCTTGTTGATTGCACCCTTTGTCCAAATTGATGTTTTGTGGTTTATCCTACATTTCTGAATTTACAATTTCATATTGCAACAACAAACTATTCATTTTACAGTTAACCACTCCCCTAAATTTGTCATGTAAATCATAAAAAAATTCAATCTAACAACATATTTAGGGATAGATTTTACCATTTCAGATGAGCTTTCCGCTGAGCGAGGATCAAATATTACCGAAAAATCGCAGAGATTTTCGTCGTGAGTATTTTCATCAATTACAATATCTTGAAAATTATCTTCCATATGAAGAAAATTTATGATCTGTTGATCATCGTCGAACACTTGCCAATTGGTGATATTTTCGGGGATTAACGGCCTGAACATTAATTCAACAAAAAATAAATTAGGAGAGAAGCCTTCAGTAGGTAATAGTTTTGATGCTACATTTGCCAACAAATATGCTTTAGAATTACTAGATCTAGGAATAGAACTTATGTTAAAAGCGAGAAATTTATTAATCAAGTTCTATACCTCATTCTGATAATTTTTTAGGTGAACAGACAGGTAATGGATAGCATTTTTCACCTGTTTGACTACAATTTCAGAATAGTTGAATGCCACTAGGCACTGGAAATCAAGGTCAACGGCCTTCTTGAGTCCCTACAAGAGAGATTCATATTTTTTCGTATTATTTGTACAGTTGAATTCTAATCTACAAGAAATTAATGTATTATTACCTTTGGGGTCTATCAATAAATAGCATTGGTGCCTTCACATGATTTTGACCCATCAAAGTATAAAGACCAAATCTCATCATTCTCGCAAGTATTTACAATATTTACATCATTTTTAGAGGTTGATACCTGAGTGAAAAATGATATTTTAGATTGTTGATTCGGCTCTGCAATAATAGATATTCTAGCCACAAAATTCCCAAATAAAGTGTTCATACCTTGACTTTCTAATGCATTTACACTGGGGACAAAAGGTCCATTCAAATCATTTAGATCTATAACAATGTATTTCAAATAATGTCCCTTGTTAATTATAATCTTGTTTGGTTGACCATTTACTGGTAACCATAAGTGAGGCCAATATGTGGAAAAATAATCATGCAATTGCTCAGACCAATCTCTGCTTAGGAACATGCCATAGACCTCTAGAATATCAGTGACCACTATGTCAATTACCTAGTGCACTTTCAGGTTAGACGATAATATTATCAATACATCTTTAAGCTCACCAACCACTATGACATTAGTTATGTCCAAGTGAATTATTTTCAAATCGGAAGGTTTAACATCAGCATTGATCTTTTGACAAACTAAAAAAGGCATCACATTCGATGAATCCCCAAAATCCACCATACAATTATGTACATTTTTGTTGAATATTTCAAATGTTAACATAAATGGTGGTACATTTTTTCGTGGTGTGGGAGAAGAAGTATGTTGATTTTTCTTTGTTGTATCTGAGGCTATTTTATCTAGATTTCCTACGCTTTTATCAGGAGTATCCTTATTTTTATTATATTCTTCAGGTACCCTTTTGTCTACAACATCTTTTCCTTTATTAACGTTATTTTCTACTGGGTTTTTGTCTAAAGAGCCTTTTATTTTACTGTTATCAGCTGTTCTTCATAACATTTCTTGTTGGATGGGAGGAAACTTAAGAAGCTCATAAATTGATATATTTTCCTTTAATCTCTTAAGATATTCAATAGGATCGTAGTCTAGATCAGAGAAAACATAATTTTTTTATGTTTCAACATGTCTTGATTGTTATGATACTGCATTCTTATTTGCTTTAGGTGCAGATTTGTTTTGATATTTAGACTGACTTTTAATACACGTTTTATAAGGATGTTAATTATTATGAACAATTTCAAAATTAGCTTGAAAAATATTGTCTAAAAGGTGTCCAAAAACTAGCGGAGATGAGTCTCCTTCATTAGGTGTTTCTTCATCTTCATTTTCTGCATCATTTTGATGTTCTAGTGAGACAACAACGGAAATATCAGCTCTATCCAATATGGCTTGTATAGCATGGTGTAATCCTTCTAAACTCAGACCTTCAATCGAAGGGTTTTATCTATTTGGAGGGTTTGGAAGAAGTCTTCTAAAAGGTGGTGTTGGTCCCTTCATTTTTTATTAAAAGAAGTTGCGTAAGCAATACTACAGTTCCAATTTTTCTTAGCAAGTTGCACAAGTCACAGGAAAGTTGGACAGAGGAATGGAGAAAGAAACAAAAATTGGTTAGAGGGTCAATGCAATAGCAGCAAGGAGAAATAATTTACAACAAAACAAGAACAAGAAAGCATGCGAAGTCTCAAACTAGGAAATTCCAATTAGCTTATATATACGAGATGTATATGATTGTAAAGGTTGTTGTTGTTGATGGGATTATTATTTACTCCATTTAGGTTCTGTTAGTGTAATTAATGTCCATCTTGGGAAAAGGGTAGATAGAGTTATGAATAATTATTTCGGAGCTGGAAAAGATTGTAACAGAGTAGTGACTTGTATCTGTTGAATTGTATCTGAGAAACCTTTTGATGATAATATATGGAAGGACCTAAAATTTTGAAATATCCTATGTAATTATCTGTCTATGTCTATGAATTATCATTTTACTTTACTTCTTCATGTCTGATGGGATCAATATGTTATAGCTTGTTTTCAAATTTTGTCGCAACTCTGTTGACTTTACTATTAGTTATGAATGGGTTCAGATCTGCTACTTGGTAGTTTATCTTGCGCAAGACTAACATATATCCTTATAATGTATGGATTTGTCTAAGTATTCTCCTTACCCTTCCCTATATTCTTGTCTTGGTCGCGCTTCAGGTGAGACTTCTTCTCTGCTGAGAAGATGAAAATGCCAGTGCTCTAGACTACTCGATACCTTTTGTTGGTAACCTAAGAAGGACCCTAGTCTGATCAACTTTGCACCAACAAAATGGTTATGTTGTTGAGACCTGCATTAAAAGGGAACCTGTAAGGAGAATGCTTCAATGGATTCATTGATCCGATATTCACCGGTGGTGGGAGAAAAATTGTGACCCCTTCATATAGAAATAAATGGAGTTGTGAGGAAAATCTGTGAAAGATACATGTGAGGTTGTCTTTTACTCAGAAAGATCGAGTGACTAGTACGAGATATTTTGGATCAAGTTTTTGGAATAAATTTTCCATTGGATAGATAGGCTCCAAGAAGCTATGGAATTCCAAAAACGAGTCAAGAAGACATGTGCTTGGGATACAAAAAATATTGCAGCGCTTCATTGCCTAGATCGTTCGGTAACACGAGCGATCAATTTCTAGGTCAATACAACTCTGGAAGGATACATTATTCAATTTGCAGGTGAGAACCATCAATATTTTTCATGGGCAGAAGTGGATTTCAAGAAAGACGCAAGGGGAAGACTGTTGAGAGAAATCCCCCTGTGGATTAAGGTTTTTTGATGAAGGAGGGGATTTTGACTATTTCCCCGACTGAGATAGTAGCCTAAACACCCTCACTTGGGGTGGGGTGAGTTTGGGGTGGAATCATGGCATGAGAGAGGGGAGAGGGTTCTTTGAAAATAGGGGAGGAGCAAGAAATGGACTCAAGGGATGAGCGAGCCTTGAAAAGAGCCGCCACAGTTGAGAAGTGGTGGTGTGGTAAGATAAAGAAAGCAGTGAAACAATGTGAGAAGTTGCGGAAATAATTTGGACCAGGAGAAGTCGAGGAAGGACAGAAGGAAGAGTTGTGAAAGATGAGAAGATAGGAAAGAATGACCAGTCAAAGATTAAGTGAGAGAGAAGTGCATAGAGAAAGAAGTCCCCAAGAGGGTGGACAAGAAGAATAAGGTGTAGAAGTATAGGAAAAGGAAGCCAGCATGGATATTGCAAAAGAAATAGAAGTTTTAGACTCGATACCAGGAAGGATCGGGAATCCAATTGAAGAGACTTCTTCAGAGGATGAGAGTGAGACCTCCCAAATCAAAGAAAATCGTCCCAAAACCAATGGCACCAACCCTGAATCACCCATACCCCAAGTGTCTTCTATACCAATGGTAAATTCTATACTACCTTCTTATTATATTCATGGTTCATTACAGTCAGTTAGTCAGTCACAATCGGTAAGTGCAAATATTGGGATCCCCTGGTAGATCGCAACCAGGACCATTAGGTTTTATCTTGATAAGAGTAGTAAGATCAGCAATGGTTGGCAATGCGAGAGGTTTGATCACTCGATACCCATAATTCTGGGGTAAAGGAGATGAGAATGTTGAGCAGCATTGGCTCCTATGCAAAGTAATGTGGAGGTCTAGAGGGACTCTAGAATCAAATAAATTGGTCAAATTCCATGCTACATTGAGAGTTCATGCTCTAAAATGGTACATGAAGGATATTGAGCCATGAGTTCCAGGAGAGTAAGGACAAGCGTTCACACTTGGCCAAGTACGGATAAAATTCATAGTGGATTTTAAGATACCTTAGTCAAGAAAACAAGCTTTGTCTGAGTTGCACGAAATTCAACAAAGGGAAGGTGAATCCTCCTGGGAATATAGTCAGAAATTTAAAGATTCCATAGGGAGTTTAGCGCATCCAA
The DNA here is from genome assembly GCA_009831015.1 of Picea engelmannii. Taxonomy (NCBI): domain Eukaryota; kingdom Viridiplantae; phylum Streptophyta; class Pinopsida; order Pinales; family Pinaceae; genus Picea; species Picea engelmannii. The sequence goes on along the minus strand of ML777467.1, from coordinate 2,393,135 downwards.
TTCATGAGGATACTCAAAGAGAATGGTATATCCAGGGGTTGCTACCTCTGATACAGATTTTTTTAACGCAACAGCGGATAGCCACTTTGACAGATGCCTTGGAACAATCAATGAAGATTGAATCCAAGGCAGGATATCTAGGGAGCCTGAGAGTGACCAGACCCCTAGTAGATGAAAATGTGGTGCAACTACAAGGAACAATATTGGCACTGACAGAGAAGGTCCAAGAATTGACGATACCCAGGCTAGGATGACCGCAAGTCTAGTGTACCAGATGCTACACAAAGGGACATATGGTGAAAAAATTTCCACGTATGAGGGGAATGGGACCTCCTCACAATCTAATGGGACCCACATCAGGGCCCACGGGAGGAGTTGCACAAGTATCTACGAATGTACCATTACATACCCCAGCCCTGTATCATGCTTTTTCAGGTAATCAAGCATTGTCGGCAGTCGAGTAATGTGATATTTGTCGAATTCATTGGCATGGGCCAAGACAATGCTGTTGGAAATGTGTAAACAATTAGCATATGCTTGTCATTGATGGAAAGTACAACAGTGAAGATGACAGGCAAACAGAAGACAAAGGAAATTAAGCTCAGGAGGAATAGCAGTCTTACATGCACAAGAATCATAGGAAAGAGACCGAGAACCGTCGGATCTCACTCGGAAATCCCGACAGCTGTTGGATCGGGAGAAGCTACGCAGATGTTAAGCACAGGAGGTAAGCGCAGAAAATAAGTGAGCTAAGCCATCAGATTGGAAGCAAACCCCGACAACTGTCCGATATGCAGAAGCTGCGAGGGAGATAAGCCATCGGAGAATTGGGGATCGTGATTTTAAAATGCAAAGAACACTTGACAACGGAAACTCCGATTTAGCGATATGATCATAGCCATTAAAATCAAGCGGGGATCTGGACCGTTCATTTGGATGGACGCGTGGCAGCCGGGAGGCCTCATTGGAGAATCGGGAATCGGAGTTTTACGAGGCTCGTGAACAATGACAACGAAAACCCCGAACTCGCGATATGCGATTTCGCGATGAAATCGTAGCCGTTGAGCCAAGATTGCATCTAGACCATTGATCCAACTCATGTCGGTATACCACGTCACCCAGGGACACGTGGAACAATCAAAGGATGACAGGTGTCAGGCAGATCTAACACTTTAGGCTCATGCAATTCACAAATCAGAGTGACACGTGGCAGGATCTAACACGTGTCAAACCACGTGTGACGTCAGCAGAGGCATCAGCGATCGAGACTTTGGAATGATAGTCAATTGAGATCGAAAGCCTTGAAATCCTGAAGGGATCGGGACTGTCCAACTGAGGGACAGGTGTCGATGATCAAGGCACCATCGACATTTTGTTCATCGGGAAATCGGGGATCCCGTTGACAAGAGTTTTGTGAATCGCGATCCACGAAACCCCGATAAGTGGAGGCCAACTGTCAGAGATAAGGAGGCGATCACGGGTAACGGTCACATGGACCAAGGTTCTGCCAGGAGGGCTAAAGCTCATCGCGAATCGGGAAATCGCGAATTCCACGGACATAAACATAATGTCATCGTAAGTCTCGAAACCCCGAGAGTTAATCTGAGCCGTCCATCTGAAGAAGGACACGTGTCGCATGATCGTCCGTATCGGAGATCC
>ML777467.1:2348785-2366899 GCA_009831015.1 Picea engelmannii | reverse complement strand
ATAGAAGGATACATAATCGAATTTGTGGTTGAGAACCACCAGTATTTCTCACGAGCAAAGGAAATTTTCAAGAAAGGCACAAGGGAAAGACTCGTAAGAGAGATCCCCTTATGGATTAAATCTTTCTTTATGGAGGAAGGGATGTTGATTATGTCCCCGACCGAGATGGCAGCATAAACACCCTCGCCTGGGGTAGGGTGAGACGGGGTGAGAGTCATGGCATAAGGAGAGGGGAAGGATTCTTTGACAAATGGGGAGGAAACAAAAAGAAATGGATTCAAGAGATGAGTGAGCCTTGAACAGAGCTACCATAGTTGAGAAGTGGTGGCACGGAAAAATCAAGAAAGTCGCAAGATAGTCTGAAAAGTTGAGGAAAGAAGGAGGGTCAAGAAAAATAGAAGAAAGACAGATGGAAGAACTGCAGAGGATGAGAAGACAGGAACAACTTGCTAGTCAAAGGTTAAACAAGAGAGAAGCAGGGAGAGCAAGAAGTCCCCAGGAGGTGGGATGAGAAGGAGGAAGTGCGGATATAAGAGAGGAGGAAACCGACATGAATCTCGAAGGAGAAAGAGAAGATTCATCCCTGATAATAGGAGATATCGGGAATCCAGCCGAAAAGATCATCCCAGTGGAAGCTAACGAGACCCCCCATATCAAAGAAATCCTCCCCGAAGCCAGTGGCACCAACCCCGAATCACCTGCACCCAAAGTACCCTCAATTTAAGAAGTAAGTTCTATACTACCTTCTCATACAAGTTATGTTTCAGTACAATTAGTTAACCAGTCACAACTAGGAAGTGTGAGTACAGGGAGGATATTGGGATCCCCTAGTAGATCTCAAGCAGAACCGTTAGGGTTCACATTGATATGAAAAATAGGATCAACAATGGCCAGCCATGCAGGAGTATCGATTGCCTGATACCCAGAATTTTGGGGTAAGAGAGATGAAGATGTTGAACAGCTTCTTATGCGAATCCATATGGAGATCTAGAGGAACACCAGATGTGAACAAGTTGGTCGAATTCCAGACTACCCTGAGAGGTCGCACTCTCAAATGTTACATGAATATCATTGAACCAGGAGTGCCAGGGACACAAGGTCAAGCGTTCACCCTTGGCCAGGTACGGATGATTTTTATAGAAGAGTTCAAACTACCCCAGTCAGAACAAAAAGCTCTATCTAAGCTGCACGAAATCCAACAGAGAGAAGGTGAATCATCCTGGGAATACAGCAAGAAGTTCAAAGATTCCATAGGGAGGTTGGCACACCCAATCCACGAAGAACATCAAAGGGAATGGTACATTCAAGGGCTACTACCTATGACTCGGATTTTTCTAACACAACAGTGGATAGCCACGTTAACAGATGCCTTGGAACAGTCGATGAAGATTGAAGCCATGGCAGGATACCCTAGAATCTTGAGATTAAACCGACCCCCAGTAGATGTGAATATAGTGCAACTACAAGGACATATATCAGCCCTTACAGAAAATATTCAAGAACTGACAATACCCAGACCAGGACGACCACAGGTTTGCTACAGGGGATGCTATACAAAAGGTCATTTGGTGAACGAATGCCCATGAGGGAGAGGGCTAGGACTTCCCTATAATCTGATGGAAACCCCACCAAGACCCACAGGCAGAGTTGTGCAAGTATCGATGAACCCTCCATTTCACCATCCTTCCCCATATCACGCATTCCCAGGAGACCAAGCAGCACCGACAGTGGAGTATTGTGAGATCTGTCGAAACCACAGGCATGGACCAAGACAATGCCCCATCATGTATAAATATTCAACGGTACGAAACACACTCCATTGTGAGTTTTGCGCATTTACCACATATACTACCAACCAATGTAGGAAGTTGGATGCACTGTCGGATAGGCTAGATCGAACAACATTCAGGGTAAATGAAAACCCTTGGGGATTAGGATGAGGCTGAGGAGGTGGAGCTTGAGGAGATTTCAGAGGAGGAAGAATTGGTGGAAGAGGACCGAGCAGATGTTATAACTATGATGAACAGGGTCACTTGGCTAGAGACTGTCCTCAGCCAAGGCAACCATGGTGTTCTCATTACAGAACCAACGGACACACAACTGAAGACTGCCCGGAGCTAATTGAAAAATGGGAAGACAGGGTAAGGAAAAGAGGAACTAACCTTTTTAGTTCAGAGATCAAGAGGATTTCTAAAGGAAAACTTATGAATATTAACATCATCACTCGAGGAGGCGTGAGGACAGGAGCTGATGTTGATGCTCTACCTCATATTCATAAGGCAGCACCTAAGGGAGATAGGTACGACCCCCTAAAACAAAAGTTGTTCTTTAAGGATGCCATAGAAGTCTTCCAGAGTATTCCTAGTTGTGAGACGCAAGAGAACCCCCTTCAGTCGGTTGTATACCCTAAGGTAGCACAAGTACCTGTGTCACCCCCTTCAGCCAGAAACCCTATAGGCATACCAAGACAACCCGAGCAGCATCAAAATGTAGTTGATCTCTGGTTTCAATTATTCTATGACATTATGGGGAATGATCAACTGACAGAGAAGTTGTGAAATGTGTTGTACCTAGTCTTAGGGAATGAAGTAACCTCAGAAGAAAGTATTAGTGCTAACCTCCCTGAGAAGAGTACGCATAGGGTGCAACAAAGAAAAGTAAGAACTGGAAAAGAATTTCGACTGGTAGCCCAGTTAGATGACTTCGAAATTAAGGAAGTCGTGCTAGACCTAGGGTCACATGTGAACATTCTACCTAAGAAAACCTGGGAAGCCCTAGGAAAACCAAGACTGACATACTCCACAATTCAGCTAAGAATGGAAAACCAATAATGTATCTTTCCCATAGGAAGACTGGAGAATGTGGAAATTGATGTAGCATGAGTAAAAACAGTGGTTGACTTTGAAGTCATTGAGATCATGAGAGACAAGGACCCCTATCCTTCACTACTCAGCATCGATTGGGCCTACGGCAATTATGCATTAATTGACTTAAAGAAAGACACCATGACTTTTGAGGCTGCGAGAATCAAGGTAGTTCAACCTTTGGATACATATGTAGGACCCAGGTACACAGAACCAACAGTCAATAATATGGAAGAGGAGGACCTAGACCAATTGTACATCATAATAGTCAGGACAAGAAATGATTACATAAACCCTACTGTGGGTGGATCAGTAAGCTAGAGAAGCATACAATCAATAGATGAAGACTCAGAACTGGATTTTAATAGCTGGAAACAAAGTTCGCATGAAAGATTCTCAAGAAGATGCACAACTGTCAGAATGACCATATGGGTCGGGACTGAAGTCAGAGAACACCCAGTATATGATGACACCTCAGACCTGGGAAAATTCTTACAGATCATGGAAGAGAATGTGAGAGAAGATCAACAAATATCAATACTATATATTTCTTTCTAGAATGACCCTACCAGATGGTGGGCTATGCACAAAACTACACTTAAAACTTGGGATGATGTGAAGCAAGCTCTCAAATATAGGTTCTGGAATAAGGAACATCTCAAATCAGAGATACATATGGAACCCCACATCGTGCAACTATTCATCAGAGAATCGGACCCGAGAATACACATCGAACAGTTTGTGATGCAATGGCAGGTTGCGGAGATACCCTCTCTCTTCTGGGTTCAGGTATTTCCCCATTCCCTAGGCCCAATTCTGAAATCTTGGTTTATACATGAGAAAACCAGAAGACAGACCAGCAATTGGCGAACACTAGCAGCTCAATTTTGCAAAGACTTCTTGTTTACAAATAAGTACCCTGAGCTTGAACCAACACTAGTGATCAAGGTGGTCATTGTATCAGTAGTACAATAGAAAATCTTACAAAAAAATTCTTAATCCAACATCATGAAAGTATCCCCTACCACCCATAAGCCAATGGCATAGTAGAGGCGTTTAACAAGATTTTGTATAGAGGGTTAATGAATTTTTGTTGCACAAACAAGGATGATTGGGATGACAGAGTCCCAGCATATTTATGGGCTTACAGGAAAACCGTGAAGAAACTCCATAAGTATACTCTTTTTCAGCTAGTCTATGGGAAAGAGGTTGTGGTACCTACATATGTCATTACCCCAAGTCTATACATTGCACATATTACACACATGTCAGAGGATAAATTAGTCATGAAGAGGGTTACGGAGTTGCAAGAACTTGAGGAGACCAGGTTTTTAGCAGACTTTCATCAATCAGTTGAGAAACAAAGGAAAAAATCTTGGCATGACTGACACATTAAGACTAAAACATTTGTGCAAGGAGATAAGGTCCTGCTTTATGACAGTCGATACAAAAAACATCCAGGAAAGTTGTGCATGCATTGGTTGGGATCATTTATGGTTGCAGAGATCTGACCCTCTAGGGCAGTCAGACTCGTGCAACTGGATGGTATGCTTCAGCCAGGATGGGTGAATGGTGCTCTCCTGAAACCCTATATTTCTAAGAATGGAGCTAAAGGACTATTTCTCTAGTCCAAAGGAGCATGTATAGTAGTTAGATTTGAATTTTTCTTGAAATTTCTTTGAATTCATTTAATAAAGTTAGAGTGTGCATTGTTGTGTCATGACATGTAGTTCATTTTTTCGTCTAAATGTTACTTTGGTGTAGACCTGCTTACTCATAAATGTAGGATCATAAGAGCCACAAGTCCATTAAATACAATCATTAAATGTGACAGGGACACCTTTGTTGTCAGAGGGAGAGTGAATCTAGATGCAATCCTTGTCCATGTGTCACACGAGCCCAGTCCAGTCATAGCCTTTGTGACTGCTACAGTAACTCGTCTAAACTCTGTTAAACCATAAATACACAATACACGAAGATGCCATCGATATTCGTGCCAGAATTCTCATCCATTCAAATGGTAAGGTATGAAGTCAGCCACATCTTTGACCAACTTGCTCAGTAAATGACATGATCACCCAATAGATTTACCTCGTTAAATAGTCTCGTCGGACAACTCAGCTCCAAGTTGTGTCTATAGTATTAATGATGAGTGGCCTTAGAACTTATTATAGAAATTTACAGCTAATCCTGAGTATAAAGTTGGGTGAACTCAGTGTAAGACGTATTGTTTCCCAGAGATAACTTAATGCCTTGTGATTTTTGAAATTTACGCAATCCTGTGCAATCCCTCGACCCTTAGTCATGATACTAATTCCTAGTTATCCTATCGAATTTTGTTGACAATACAGAATCACTATGCTGAGAGCTACAGGAAGCATGGCTTAAATTTCTAAAGATTCAGTGTTGGATGAGCCATGTGATCCCCAGGTCGAGAACATGGGCAATCTCAAGGGAAAGGTTGAGTAGTTTAAACTCGTCAACCTTGACCTAATAGACCAGGTCATGTTCCCACAATTGAACATTGACGTGTTTTGGAGTGTGGCTCCATATGAGTTAGGAGGGATGCAGTTTGTGTCGAAGATAGATTTCATCAACCTCTTCAACTCCACCATCATGAATCTTCGAGACTTGCCAGTGTTCGACACTACAAGTGAGGTTGTGCGATGTACTAAGTTCCTCAGCAGTCGCATACATGACAAGAGCTTATGGCTCGATAGAATATATCACATACATGCAGAGGATATCCATCATCTCACGGGCCTCTCCATAGAAGGAGAAGACATATCCAAAGGATTTCAAGGTCCCATTAAACATGGGAAGAAAAAGGGAGAACCCAATTTGTATGAAATATTTCATACTCAGAGAGGGGAGTGCATAGCCAAGATTGACCCCATTCTACCTAAGATAGTCATAACATCTTGCTATGTGATTGCTAGCAAGGTAATGCAGTCATACTACAAGGGTGAGTGCACACTAGATTCCTTGTCAGTAGTGTATTTTTTCACCAATGGAGCAGTATTCAACTGGTGTAGCTATTTGCTGGAAGAACTCATGGTAGCATGTGAGAAAGCTCATGAGAAGGGAGACACCTTCACCTATGGATACCCACTAGTTTCATTCTCCATGGTGAAGTGGATGCCACCTTCAAGAAGACCGTTATCCCCAGCAGACAAATACCGACTTGCAAACATGTTTGACCCTTGGCACTCAAGGTCAGACTCGGAGAACACTGCATTCAAAAATGCAATGTTCTCAAAATGGTATAACTAGTTACTTGATGCAACTTAGATATTGCACATACCTCAGGAATTTCTCAACCTGAACATGCGGAACATCGTGTTCAGCATGAACTGCCACCACACCTTTGTCTAGCCAAGGCATGCCAAGAGAGAAGACTTCCACTCCCGGATGCTTCCATTCTATCTAGATGAAGAGGCCTTTGACAAGGAGGTCATGTCATCGCCAGGAGTGAAACACAACCTATGCAAGTCGAGGATACACTACCTTCTACCAGTGAATCTTTTAAAGAAAAATGGACATGAAGTAGGGGTAGGACCAAGCTCGGGCCCAGAGGAGAAAAATAAAGATGCTCCAATGCATATGGACTCGGAGGAGGAGGAGGAGGAAGAAACACAGACACTGGAATGCAAGAAGAGGACATTTCCCATGTTCCCACACCTTCCAGAGAAAGCTATGTTGACAGGTAAATATTTCATTGACATCCTAAACGTTTCCTTCATTGGAGACCCATTGGTCAAGAAACCCAGAACAAGGCTCTCCCCCATAAATATCTTGAACCCTCAGCCTATATCATCAACCATCCCTCATACTTGAGAAGGGACTCGAGTGGCCCAAATGATCTTTGAAATCCAGGATGACCCAATATGAGATCACTCCATCCACCACCATCTTCACTGACCAACCCCCATCACCCCCACAACCCTAGACGCCACCTCGAGAAATAACCATCCCACCCCAAACCATTGAACCAGAGCCCATGCAGTTGGACCCCCTCGAACCACCCGAGCATAGACCAGAACTCACTGGTCCAAACCCTGAAGTCTTGAGGAAACATATTATTCCATTTGTACCAATTTAGTACACTCTTCCTTCAACAAAGATTCAAAATGTGCCCATACCGTAAGCCCCAAGCACGCAGCGGCCCCTCTCAACAATCAATGTTGAAATTACCATCCAAAGGAGAGGGACCCCAAAAGCCGAGGTCCAGAAAGAGGCAGAAGTACCAGAGGTTCATAAGGAACTTGAGTTGACATCAGGACAGAGTGCAACCTCGTTGCAACAATCGTCGGAGCTAGTACTCCAAAATCCATAGCAATGTGCAAAGTTGATGCAACTCTTCCTGACAAAAACAGAAGTACTACCATTTCTTCCATCATCATTGAAGATGAGACTTACCCAGTTGCCACAAGGACCATCTACAGGGGAGTAAGAGATGGAGACACCTTCAGATCATTCAACGACTAGTGAACTCCCACTGCAGGTCCGAGTACCCAGGGAGGCCACTCCTTCTTATGGTGACCTCGCTCAGTGGCCATCAATTCATATAATTGGCATGATCAGAGCTTCAACTAATCAATTGGAATAGATATTACAACAACTTGAACGGGACATAGAGTTCCAAAGGAGGAAGCACTCCACGCCCAAGCACGCCAGATGCAAGAAGAATATGAAAAGATCAAGGCGGAGTAGAAACTGGAAAGGGTCCAGGAGAAGCTTGCAAAATCATGGAGAGAGATAAGAAAGGAAACACCATAACTTCCTAAATCTACTGTAGTAGGTGAGCCTGAGAAGCATATTGAGCTACTCCAGAGAGCATGGTCATAGCTGGCCATTAGCATAGAGAACCTGGAAGCACAGTTGCGGGAGAGTCAACGCAAAGTAGAGAAACAACCTTGGAATCCGAAAGAGAAAATGAAAAGAGTTGTAGTTGAAGGGAACAAGGCCAGAGTAACTTTGCACCGAAGGACTGGAAAGTGTACAAAGATTTTTCAAGATGTTAGTGACTAGATGGGAATTATAGCATGATGCAACCAAACTCTAGAGGAATTGCGTGTCAAGGTACAGTCACTTAGTGAAGAGTTCGCCACTACACTGGATCCGCTAGAAAAATAGGAAACTTTTAGCCAGATCCAACAAACTAATAATGAGCTAAATTCTTTAAATGAAGACCAGTTAGTGTCTAAGAGAGAGCTATGTGAGTTCTAACTAGTCCTCCAAAAATCCTACTTCCATATGCACCAAGTGGACGTTACAGTTGATTCAGAGTGGAACTCTCTAGTTGCGTCTAAACCCAAGGGATGCATTACGGACGCAAATCAGCAGTTTGTGGCCGAAGCTTTGTTGTTGGCCATAAAATGGCAGGATAAATATGATGACTTCCAAGATATAAGTAATAGAGTCCTGGAATTGGTTCCAGAGTTGGGCCCTTCATTTGAAGAGGCGGAAGAAGAAAATTCTCCAAAAAAAGAGGAAAGCATAATAGAGACAGAGGATAAAGGAAAGAAACAGGCACTCCCAGAATCCATGGAAGACAAAAGGACTTGAATCGAGGGTGAGACAAGGACTTAACTCAAGGGTGATTCAAGGATTGTGGTCGGAGCCTATTGGGACCTTCATTTTTTATTAAAAGAAGTTGCACAAGAAATACTACAGTCCCATTTTTTCTTTGCAAGTTGCGCAAGTCACAAGAAAGCTGGATATAGGAATGGAGAAAGAAATAGAAAGTGGTTAGAGGTACAACACAACACCAGCAAGGAGAAAGAAGTTACAACAGAACAAGAACAAGAAAGCATGTGAAGCCTCAAACCAGGAAACCCAATTAGCTTATATATAGGAGATGTATATGATTGTAAAGGTTGTTGTTGTTGATGGGATTATTATTCACTCCATTTAGGTTATGTCAGTGTAATTAATGTCCATCTTGGGAAAAGGGTAGATATATCTCTAAATAACTAGTTCAGAGCTGGAAAATATTGTAATAGATTAATGACTTGTATATCTTGAATTTTATCTCAGAAACCTTTTGATGATAATATATGAGAGGACCTAAAATTTTGAAATATCTTGTGTAATTATTTGTCTATGTCTATGAATTGTCATTTTACTTTAATTATTCATGTATGATGGGATCAATATGTTATAGCTTGTTTGCAAATGTTGTCGCAACTCTGTTGACTTTACTATTAGTTATGAATGGGTTCAAATCTGCTACTTGGTAGTTTATCTTGCACAAGACTAACAACGATCCTTAGAATGTATGGATTTGTCTAAGTATTATCCTCACCCATCCCTATCTTCTTGTCTTGGTTGTGCTTCGGGTGAGACTTCTTCTCTGCTGAGAAGATGAAAATGCCAACTCTCTAGACTACTCGATACCTTTTGTTGGTAACCTAAGAAGGACCCTGGTTTGATCAACTTTGTGCCAACACGTGGTCATTAATTTCCTTTACTTGAAGATCCTTCCTCTGCATACCTTTTCAAATCTATAACTTTATTAGATAATTTTAGAAAAGATTTTTGTAAGATCTCCAAATCTAAGGGTTCTTTCTCTTTCTTATTTGATGGAGGTCGGGTGAGAATTTATATTTTCTTCTTAGAAGAAGAAGTTGATTTAGCTTCAGGTTTTGCATTATCCTTCAAACTAAGAATGTCATTTTCAATGAGGATTGCCTCTTCAAAAGCTTCCAATAGAGTATTTTTCTTAGACCTTTTAACCCACATAGTTTTATTATGATGTAGGGATTTAGCATAGTAATCGATAACCAAGTTTCCATTCGGCATGGAATATGCGGGGATCTTATTTTTAAGAGTAAGGAACCTCTGATTAAATTCCTTGAATTTTTCTTTGGGATTCATTTTCATGTTAGACAATTCCATAACTAGAACTTCCGGAGATTTGTCATCCCCGAAATTTTCTAAGAAAAAAGATTTAAACTTATCCCAGGAGACAATAGTTTGGGTTTGTTGTGAAAAATACCACGTAGAGGAATTTCCTTCGAAGTTATAGGGAAAAAACCTACAAACGACATATTCATGTTCAACATTTCTCAGCCTAACAACCAACATAAATTTGTGTATGTGATCCTCGGTTTATTTCATAGAATCGAGATCAAACTTGGGTAACCATTTATTTGGATGTTTGGGTAAGGGATGTTTAATTCATGGTAATTCTATGGCATATTGGTCAAGACAAGGCCTGATGGGGTTATTTTTATTAGCCATAAAATATTGATTCTATGAAGTGTTAGAGGTTTGATAAGATTCAGATGATGAACTGTCCTCGTCGGAGGACTCTCCTCCTGAAGGAGGTGGGGAAGGATCAGGTGGTGAAGGAGGAAGTCTAGATCCCCCAGCACCTAGAATGAGTGCTTTCGATGAATCAGCCAAGATATCACGCAATGTGTAATTAGGTGTAACAATGGCACATGTATTCTCTTCTTGATTTGAAAAATCAAGGGGTCGATGTAATTGTTCACCAAACTGCCTCAGTCTGGCCAAAGTGCCTTGGGATCTTATTATTGATTGATAGGAGTTTTGGATAATCTCTTGCACATCGATTTCTTAAATAAGTGGTATTGCAGGTTCAACAGGAACAATAGGTTGGGCTTCATATGTAGTAGTTGTCTCGGGTATAACAACGGAGTCTGAGTGACTACGAGTTACAACTTGGGAGAGATTATTAGGAGGTTTCTTTCGACCACCTCATGCCATTAATATCCAGTTGGCCCTCCTTCTATCACCATTTCTTGACGGGCATATGTGAACACACCATCATTGGGAAGGGAATATCTGATCTAGGGTTGTCCAAGTAACCCAAGCCATTTGAAATAACCTACCATGACGGGTTTTACAACTTCGTTAGCCAGTGAAAAACACTAAGGTAAAATAAGAAAGAAAAAATGATTGTCTATCTATACAAAACCACTATGTACATTTTCTATGATATCTATCTTTAATATATAAATACCACATAGTCTTATTTATATTATATACAAGATTTATGTACATATACAAGATTTGTACAAAGCCTTGTGAAACTGAAAATTGCACTACTGAAATAGAGTTTAAGTAACACATGGAAGATAAGGGAAACTATTATGTAGCTAATTGATAACTTAATAAAAAAAAATAACACTAATAATAAAAGGAATGAATATGATCTATAATGATATAACTAAAATGATCAAAGAATTTAAAGTTTGAATTGTAATCATTATCCATTCAACAGAATAAACAAACCAATAAAAATAAACTAACCTGTTGTTAATCGATGACCAAAAAAAAGGAACTATGCTTTTTGTCTTCCTGTGTAAGATAAGCTCCAGTAGCCTGTTTACCAAGCATAAATCTATGACAGGCACTTTACAAAATAATGAAAGGAAAATTATGATATTTCCCCAAGAAATTCAGGCAATTTCAACAATTAATAGGTACCTTATAAAGAACAGAAAGACAAATATAATCCATTATGATGTTGTGTAGTTCAATACAAAGAGAATGAAATCAAATCCAATCATATGCAATTGATAAAAAAAAATCAAATGTTCGAGACAACTCAAAACACAGAGATATATGTCTTATGTTTAATATATCATATGTACCATAATAACCAGAAAAAAAATGAACTCTATCATGAAAAAAAAGAAGAAAGACATCAAAGCATATATATATAGATGAACAGACAAAAACTATTTCAATCAATATATGTTTTAAGATTCAAAAAATATGAAAAATAATACAACTAATAAATAATCATATTAAACAATTTACTGTTTAGACGAAAGTCATCAAGCAATCTGCCTTTTCATATCTTTCATTCAAAAAAATCTTAGTCCATTCTCCCAGGTTCCAATTGTTGTTCTTTTTAAATCAAAAATGAATATTTAATCGTTGTTTCTCCTATCCATAGGATAGAGATCGATCTTTCCAAAACTAAGGAGATTATAAGCTCCAATCTAAACTAGGAAAAATAACAAAATTATAACAACTTTAACAAGTTTGTTACAAATGATCATACATGATCAACAACTGCTTGAGAAAGAACCTAACACTTTCAAAAAATGAAATATCATCCCATATTTATTATAGCATAATCATCACGTATATCATCCATCCAAGTGTGGTAAAGACCTGGAAAAAGAAAAAACAAAATAACATCAAAATCTATTCAACTAATTTAAGATTGGCTACTGAATATTTGATTCTGTAGCTAATCTATCACAAACAAATCATGCTATTTTAAAACTTATTCAATCACAATGGAAATGGCATTTATTTACCCAACATCAAGCATTCGACAGTGATGGATTGTTTACATTAGATCATGTGATGAAATTAACATTAGTTGAATACTTTATAATCACGTCTCCAAATTTATTTGGTGTTTTAACTGTGTGGGCTATGGACTTCTGGGATTTCAGCTTCAATCTATTGTTTTCTTATTATAACTCTTGTTTTTTCCTATGACCTGATTTAACTACATCTGTAGATAAGGCACATCATAATAATACTTATGTACCTAAGCTAGACAGTCATCAGGTTCTAATTCTAGAATTTGATATTGTTGCTCCTTTTTTGAAAAACCTTCCTTGGTTTTTAAATCGGCCTATATGTCGAAGAAACCTTTACAATAATGAAGGAAATGAGGTAAGTTTGATACGAATTCATACTCAATGTGGTCTTCTTCAAACGAATCTTGGTCTATCACAATAGTTGGAATATTATCATCCTTTTGTTTCTTTATATTACGAATCATCCTGGAAATGACTCGGCCAACCCTTTTATTATTGAAATCCACTTCTCCATTACCCTCTGTATTTAAATGTTCTTCTCTGACGGGACTCACAGGATGTGGCTGACTTTCCTTCATAAATCGATCTTTTAGATCAAAAACAACAGCTTCTAGTGGTTTCTTGGGGAGAAACTTCTTCTTTTTAATTGTCGTTTGTGTTGCAGGTAAGGAGACATCTTGGAAATTAGACAACGAAACAGGGCTTTCATCAATTTGAATTTCGATTTGTAATTCATGCGATGGAGATTGCACAGGTAAAATCCCTTCATCATTTTGGATGATGCCCACTATAGGTTCACCACTAAAGGATTAAAACTTATTTCTAAAAACAAAATCTTCCCAATTATCCCCGACACTAACCAAATGATATTCGACTAGAGTTCAGATCAAGCCGTGATGGAACAGGCTTGGTTGAGGGTTGCTAACCAAACGTTGATAGAACCTATCCATTTTCTAGAGACTTCAGAGAAAATAGAAAGGTAAATTTAGATGAAAACCAAAGAAAACCATGAGCAGACGTATGTGGAAGTATAAAATAAAACTAAAATGACCTTCGCAGGTTATAAATTGCTTGATGATCAATAGGAGACCATGCCATTTAGACTAGAATAAATCCAGGGATAATCCTTTGACATGATATTTCATTCGTTTAGACACTAGAAATCAATGCCAAGGGATATTTTCTACCCTGATATTTTTAAACCATTTACTTCCAGAAGCATAAAGACCGATGGCTCTGGCAATAAAACCCTCATCAATTTGAAACTGCACATCACTGAATTTAACTCTCAAGCCATCAAACATTTGGGAAAAATCTTTGGCCACATCTAATTTAAAACCCCTAAATGACTGAACGAAAGGTAGCCACCCAACCTGGGTATGTTTCTCAGTGACATCGTCATCAGTTAGTAGGGTTTGGGCACCATTAGGTTCAATCCTAATGGCAAGATCCATAACAGAGGAAAATCAAAAAACAACGAAATGAAATTTGTGGGAATGATCGAAATGAAGGATAAGTAGGGTAGAAATAAAATCCTCGAAGTGAGACAGGTAAACATAAATGATGCCAAGAGAAAGGTGCAGATAATGGAGGTACCCAGTTATCGTTCCAGACTTGGAATATTGGTTTCCTCCAACCAAGCAAAGGATAAGCGTGGTACACACATAAAAACCAATGTAAATATTATTGCTTGCAATGAAACCCTGGTTTGCAAACCGAGAATCCCCTCCTGATGTGATCATAATTAATGAAATGTCCAGAAAGTTCGGTGAGGAATAAGGACCATCATAAATGAACATGGTATAGATGTTGGTGGTAATGGTAAGGAATTTTCCCAAGTGCTTAGATTTTTCCAAAGGTTTTCAACCCTTCAATTGCAACGATTAACCTAAAAACATAGGTCGATATGTCTAAAACATTCACACATAGCCATTTCATTTAGCTAGGAGATAATCAATCTTTTGTTTAAATGTAACGATAATTACTAGATCATTTCCCATAGGTTACAACTAAAAGTAACAAGAAAAAAAAATTAAATTATGCATGGGTTAATCACATATAAAGTTCCTTCTTAGTTGTTGTAGATGAAAGATAACTAAATTCATGTTTCTCAGTCATGAATTTAGAGAAGGGTAACAAACATCAAGTCACATGAAAAATCGAATGACCAAAGTAAAAAGAAATCAAATCTGTACACTATGAGCTATCATTTTGATGAATCTTGTTGCCCGGAAGTGAACGACAATATGTTAAAAAATATGCTTCGAATAGAAACATAAAACAAAATACTAGTTGGGTTTCCAACAAACTCATGACTACGCAACGTCGGAATCTATTGAGAAGGGAAAAGAGGCCTCCAACCCATTGACTTTTATAGTAAGATCTGCCTCACCCTATGCATTCTTGCACAGAGGGCCTTTTTCCATTTCCCTATGTAGACTTGAAGTCCTTTTTTTAATCCTAGAGCTAAAAACATTATTTTTCCACATATACGTATCTTGCCTATATTGCAACATGTGTATACGCAAGTTGAACCACTACATCCCATGTACATTGAGAAATGTGCCCAAAATTAACAGATGGTGTCAGATTTCCATGTCACGTCACAAGATCAATTATTCTTGGCCTTCCATATACTGGAAACATTCCGAATTGACCCTTCAGTTCCACTTGAAGGCAATAAATGGGAAAAATCCGAGCTATGGAAAAGAGGAGAAAGAATTCAACTTTGAGAGCAAAGTTACTCTGGAGAAATTATTCACTTCACATTGAGTCTGCATCCCTTTGTCCTTTAAGTATGAACACATTGTTCATCCCCCAATCTCTTTCCTTATTGGTTGAGAACTTCATTGTCTCTCTTATTTGATATTTCCTTTGGTGGAGGATTGAAGTGGTGGAGGTTCAGCTAGAAGGAACTCAATTTCTCAGTTCTGAACCGTCTCGACATGGAAGTTTGTAACTCATTCACTTTTATTGATTATATCTTAATAGAAATACACTTTTCTCGTCCAATTAATATCTCGCAAATATTTGAATTATTATTCCATGGGTGTATTTGTTATAAATGTTGATGGATTATGCTATCGACTGTGCTAACATTATATATTATCACCATATGCTTATGTTTCTTGGTTGTTGAGAAATAGTTGCAGGTATATTACTTTGCAAATTGGGTCAAGTGATCAATGGTGGACTACATCGAACATCTGGACGAGGTAGGCCTTTTATCTTGTCTTGCTATCATATTGGTTTATATAGCATACTTGAGATTAGAGTTGATTTCTATAGTCATTTATGTCTGTTGTGGTTTACCCCTAGCCATAAATAGATTTTCCTCATAACATAATTGGCAACCATATTGTGGATATGATCTTCTTTTTTGGGGTTTGGAGTGTTTTTCTCCTTAGATTGATCTCATTCATATTTAGTTTCTTGTCGTATGATTTCTTGACAACCTCTGTTCACTCTGAGTCTGAGTTTCTTAGCCTTCTCCTTAGCCTAGCTATGTTTTGACACATATACATGGGTTTTTGCTTGGCAGTTGCTTACATACATGTGTTGTACTTCTGCAAGCTGCGTACATATGCACTTTTCCCTTGAACAGTCCTGTACATCAACCTTTGTTTCTTGATTGTTGGGTTTTGTTGTTGCTGGGTAGGTTTTGATGATTGTTGAGTCTTCTTGGGTCTTTGTGGTGACTGTTAAGTGTTTGTGGAATGACAGGAAACCTATATTTGGTTGAATTTTTGGGCGGTTCCTTTCTCATCATCTTTTTCATTTTGATTGTCCTTGCACCTTGGGATGGGTGTTTTTCTCCTTGATATCGTACTTGTGTTGTCTCTATCTATACACAGTAGAGTCTTTATATCAAGTTGTTGTTCAGTCCTTGCATTTTCATTCTCTTATATTAAAAACACAAACAATATTAGGCATTTTACATTGATTGGAATTTTGATCTCTTGAGTCTTTGTCATTTGTCTTAGTGCATGTAAAGAAAGATTGCATTTTATTTAGAATTGCATAATTGAATTGAAAATTATATTTTTGAAAAGCATATCATTTATTGGAAATTGGAGTTAGGACTTTGCATTGTATTCATATTCATTTATTTTACTTGCTAAGTCATAACATCACTAGTTTCATGATCACACCTTTTGAGTAAACAAGGCCATTAAAATTAATGCTATAATTTAAAATTGATTAGTAACAATTTTATTTTCTAGGGTACACAAACTAGATTAGGATTTAGAGCCTTGGAATAGGATTTTGTGAGTAAACTTATCCAAGGCTATTAAATCAACATATGTGTCTAACTAAGGGAGTGGATAAATTAATAGTGTAATCAATAATATCAGGAGGCTCCACTTACACTGGAGTTAAGCATGAGGTTGTGTGAGGTTGGTTGAAGGGATATCCCCCAGATACCTTCTTAGCGTCAGACAAATTTTTGAGGATCTATTCATATATGGGGATATTTCTAGTGCCCTTACCTCCATGAGAGGCAGTGATTTCAAGGTTTTGGGCTTTGCTACCCTGCCCATATGGTGGACCTGACTTACGATTGTTCACTTTTGCATTGGTTATACCGTTCTTTCTTAGTTTCTTGAGTTAGGTACCACATAGGTTACTTGCAGGGTTTATTTTGTAGGTACCCTGGGTCAGATAAGGGTTGAACAACACACAACCTTTATGGAATATTACCTCTCCAGGGGGATCTGACCGACTGGTTGTTAATCCCATGAGGACCCTTATAACTGATTATGTTTCCTCCAATATTTAGCACCGGATTCTCAGGCCCCTCTTGGGCGAGGCATACCTACTTTAGAGAGGGAGGTCCCTTTTAGCCACTTTATCCTGTTTGTATGCATATTGGTCGTTTGATTATTTTTGGTGTGTTCTTTGATTACTAGTTGGCCTTAGGATTTGTTTTCTATATCTCTATTCTTGAGCCATCATGGAGCCAGAATAGCTTTCCCGCAGGTCTCACCACTTGTTGTAGTTACCACCGCATTTTGAGTCTTTGCCTTCTAAAAGACGCAGAGTTATTAAACATGGTACACACACCTCCACTTATCAGACTTGTGATTCTACAAGGATGAGTACTGAAGCAAGTCATCAAGATACGGGGATCCCTTCGACTCCCACATCTACTATATTTAATGATACCCCTTTGAATCCTTCAACCACAATGGTTGTAGTGTTGGAGGCACCTATTATCATCGTTTCCCTTCCTATAGTGAATACTCAACCTATATCCATCAACCCTTTTGGGTCTCTTTTCCATTCACCAGGCTATAATGTTCAGTCCATCCCTATGGCCTCTAGTCCCTTTTCCTATGGTATGCCAAATTTTACGTCTCAGTTTTCAAAATCCATCCCAACCATTGTCCCTAATTCTATCATTGGACTCGGGGGAACAACTCCTCCTTATAATCCATTCTCGTTTAGTGGAACTCATGTCCCTCAAATGACTCCTACCATGGGAGGCTTTCCAACTTTTAATTCTAGGTCTAATCCTGCTGCTTTTGGATGGAGTAACCAACCTGGTGGACAATCTTCTGCTAAATTTCTATCCTTTACACTCACCTCCTCAATGTTTGTTATCACTGAAATTTCGTCTGCACAGGGCGACAAGAACTCAGCATCGTCAAACAGTAATGAAGTCATTCATGGCCCTGAATTTTTCTCACAGCATTCCAAAAAGGTCAAAAACTATACAAAGTAGTGAAAAATTGAAGAGCGCTTTATAGAAGTTGGGTGCGCGCGCACGTGCACGGAACAGGAATGTAGAATGTGCGCATATGCACACGATGCGCGGATGTTAGCACAAAAAGACGTGCACCTGCTAAACGGCACATTTATGAATGTGGTCGGCCTCCCCACCACTTTTGGTTCAGCTCCCAAGCTGATTTGACTTCCAAATCCGGGCTGGATCC
>ML777467.1:2299366-2334658 GCA_009831015.1 Picea engelmannii | reverse complement strand
ATTATTCATTATTTATTGTACAAACGCCTTTATTTCCAGTCATTACATTTTCTTTTGTCGCCACCATTGGCGACTTGCTTCCTTTTTGGCCACGCGCAACCCATGTCACCTTTGGTTGGAGCATTCCTTATCATCTACCCTTGCCGGTATCGTCCATATCTTCAGAGCACCTCACAGGTCACTTACCTCTACCCTTTGAATTTGTTCACCTTGTCCCACCTCTGGCACAACTTATCACCAGTCTTGTCGTCCCCCTGACACTCGACCTTGTTACACGGTTGCGGCCACTCTTTATCTCATACATCCTCCAACCAAGGGCAGTCTTGAGTCTTTCCACTTCTTGACTTCGTCCATGTACCTCTGCCACTTCCTCACCTCAGTAGATTCCACAAAGCCCTTTGCTTCTGGGAGTCGCGTTCCCCTTTTGTCGACATCAGCACAATTTTCCAGAAGGGCGACAGTATATTGATTCTCATTCTCCATTCAATGAGAGATCTCGGATGGAACATGGTGAAACACCATTACTCCCTGCTGTCGTTGGCCCCCATAAACATTCGACACCAACACTTTCTCATGTTATGGTGGGTCTTTCTTTGCAACTATTGCTATTATTTTTATCATTTGCCAAAGACCTCTGAACTTGGTAGGGCCATCCATGCCCGCATCATCGCCAATACTTATTACCGCGATCATTGCCTATTATTCAGAGTATGTTCCTTTGCATAATTGTCTTATGCCTTTATCATCACCACCCCCGAGGGAACTGCAGTTGTCTACACCAACACTTCAGTCATCTTTTTTCAGAGTTACATAACACGAGCATGGGGCATGCCCGCCTCGTTTGTACACAGTTGTATATTGTACGCACCTTATGGAAGGTCGGGTTCTACAGGTTCCTTTCTCCTCCAAAGGATTGCTCTGAACGATCCCACTATTTCTCTCTCTTACAACAACATTCTCAGTAGAAGAAAAATTGATGGATTTCGGCTATACGTATGCTCCTAACCTCATCCATCAGGGGGCATCTGTTATCACTGAAATTTCGTCTGCACAGGGCGACAAGAACTCAGCATCGTCAAACAGTAATGAAGTCATTCATGGCCCTGAATTTATCTCACAGCATTCCAAAAAGGTCAAAAACTATACAAAGTAGTGAAAAATTGAAGAGCACTTTACAGAAGTTGGGTGCACGTGCACGTGTGCGGAACAGCAACGTAGAATGCGCGCATACGCGCACGATGCACGGTTGTTAGCACAAAAATCTACGCACCTGCTAAACGGCGCATTTATGAATGTGGTCAACCTCCCAACCACTTCTGGTTCAGCTCCAAAGCTGATTTGACTTCCAAATCTGGGCTGGATCCGAATGGTGGGCTAKTCAAAGACCTAATAATGCCCTAAATAGCCTCTCTTCACACTACAAAGGAGTTACACAATAACCCAATGCAATGCTATAAAAAGCCATGAACACACCTCATTTTCTCAAGGAATTTCATGTAATGTTATGCTGCCTATATTGTTTTAAGGACTCACTCCTTGACAAGAGCACATTGGCACCATTTCATTGAGAAATCCACCTCTCTATTGAGTGGGTTTGCAAAGGAGTTCTTTCATCATCATTTTCATTTTTCTTGTTGTAAGGAGAGCAAGCTTGTGAGGGTCCAAGAGCCTTCCCTTGGAGGAAGAAGGGACTCATAGTCCCCTTTCTTCTTGGTTCTTTGATTTCATCAATATATCAGCCTAAAAACATTGGTGATATTGGTCTTTTTGTTTTGTTATCTCTATGTCCCTATACTTATGATTTTAGTTTTTATTAGTTTAATTCTTGCTTATAGTTTTGTTTTTCTTTCTCTAACTCTTTCCTCTATAGTTGTCCTGCCCAGCAAGACCCAACTGGGCATGCAAGCACCTCTTATTTTCTCACCAAGGTGACGAAAAGGGTGCAAAGAATGTTGATTCAGAAAAACACATTTGGCATGACAAATCCAACTTTATCCTTTGGATTCACACCCGGAGGAGGTCAGTTTCACACCTTGGGAAACCCCCAACCCGGGTCCACTCCAGCTAAGGGCAGTTTTTATAACCCTCATCAGAACATTCCTACTGGAATGATGCCCAACCAACCCCTTATGAATCATCCTAGAGGAGGTTCTTACAATCCCGTACAGGGCCATGGTGCTTACCTGAACCATGGATGGGATGCAATTCCCCAACCACAATCTTTCCAGGGAGCTTGGGGCCAGATGTAGCAACCCCCTCTCCCATTTCTAGCCACGCTCAATATACTAGAATTTTCTAAGTTAATGAATGACTCTGTGTGTCATGATCCTACATGGCCCCTCTTTCCCACCAAGCTTCCTTGGGATATTCCAAAATTCGAAGGCAAGAATGGCGAGGATCATGGTGATCACGTTACCACCTTTCACCTATGGTGCTCTTCGAATTCTCTTAACGATCATTCTATTCAGTTAAGATTGTTTCAATGCACCCTCGCGGGGGTTTCCACGAAATGGTATATCGAGCTACCTAGGGGGGCATATGGGACCTTTAGTCAGATGGTTTTAGTCTTACTTAACCACTTCCAATTGTCGGTTCATTACGATGTTGGCCTAGAACTTATGTCGACCTTACGCCAGGACAAAGACACTCATATATTGGGTCACATCTAGGAGTGTTGTATATGGAAGAGGTTGATCAAGACCTGCATACCCCTAGAATTCCCGTTAGAGTCATTCCTTAAGTCTCTACAACCTTATATTTCGAAGGATGTTTCTACATCCGAGGTTACATCTGAGGAAGAAGTGATTTTCAAAGCCCAATAGTTAGATCTTATATATGCTCAATCTGGGATGTTATACGAGATTCTTCCTGACGCACCAAGGTCAAACTATGACCCTAGACCAAAGCCTGGGCCTCATGTCGATGGAATTGTAGGCTCTACCAATGTGAAATCCATAGACTCGGTGACAAGCCATTTGAAAGAGTTGTCTCTAAACCAGTATGTTGGAGGGCCAGCTTCGTCTGTGTCTTCCAATCCCACTCAGTCGGCGGATGTACATTTTGTGCAGTCGTCAACCGACCCAAATGGTAACCAACAACCGGGCGGGAATAAGAAGAAAGGACGTAATAATAATCATAAGTGTTGGAAGAATAATAATAAACCCAAGGACAATGGTAATAATGAGAAGACAAATAATAATGTTGGTGAGGGAAAGAAAGAAAGGCGTAAGGTGAAATTTCCCTGTAAAATTTGTACAAACAATCACCTTACTCATTTATGCCCCAAACTTGCGGAAGTTGTGAGGCTCTTATCTTTGTCACTCGTCGTGCTAAAAAATCCTTTTCCACATAACCAGCACATGGCCTCGAGCTCCTCAAATGTCAGAAATGTGGCGAGTGGGAGTCAAAACCCACCGACACAAGATGGTGAATGTTTATGCCTCAATATGGTCAAATATGAGGTTAATGTCGCCACCTGATATCATGATTATAGTTCTCCACAAACTGTACCTGATCTAGAGTCTCCTCCTCCCCCAGAGACACCCCTACAGATCAAAAAATCAGAGCCACTACCTCATATTCCTAAAGGATTACTCAAGCGCTCTACCCACAATCCTAATGCTAGAGCTGCCCAGAATTACTCTATTGTTGAGGACTTGGGTCAAACCCCTTGTGCAATGTTGGCCATGGAGGTACTCCATACATGTCCTTCACAAAGGAATGCCTTGTTATCTATGTTAGGATCTCTAGATCCCAGTGGATCTAAATTTATCAAGTTGACGTCACAAATGTGAAGCCTCACTTTCCTTACCATGTGGAATTCCAAATCCACGTGGGTTACTCTAAGTATACCATCAAGCATATTGTTGTTGATGAAGGCACTGCAACATGTGTGAAGTCCTTGGTCTATTGGAAAGCCATCGGCTCTCCGACTCTCTCTCAATCTCCAGCCATGTTGACTTCTTTTGACGATCATTTGTTCTACCCTCATGGTATTCTTCCTGCCTTTCTGGTCCATTTAGGAGGGAAGACAGCAAAGGTGGATGTCAAGGTGGTTGATGCACCCCTGGATTATAACTTGTTACTAGGATGTAATTGGACTTACGCTATGACTGCGATCGTATCGCCTGTCTTCCATACTCTTTGTTTTCCTCATGATGGGAATATTGTGACAATCGATCAATTGTCCTTTGTATATTCTAGCCCCAGTGAATCTGTTGGACCATTGATCCCCGTGGTTGAAAATTATTAGCTGGAAACTGATAATATTGGTGTCGAAATGTATTCATCCCTTATAAGTACCTTCAACTTCATGGCATCGATTCACCATATTTATGCCATGTCTAGTAGGCCAGTTTTGTCAGAGAGGTCTATTCCTTTTAGCTCTTCCTATTTTAACGATCTTTGGAACCTACCTTCCTCGACTGCATATTTTGAAGGTCAGTCACATGTTGGAATGGCCATGCCACTATCAACATCAGAGATAGTGTATCAAGCTCTTATTGCCTCTTTCGTCAATCCCGATCCTATTACCTCGTAGACGGACGAGGAGGATCTTGTTCGTGAGCCTGTGTGGACCACTTTGTCTTCTTGTTGACATGACTACCTCGATGAGACTTTTCCCTCAGATGAAGCTATCATCGAGGCCATGAATGGTTCTGAAAAACCTTGGGATGATATGCATCATCACTCTTATTTTCTCCCAAAGCTTACTAGAATCAAACAAGATGAATTTAGATCTACTCTGAGCAAGATAGTTGGTCACACCATAGTTCTGCTTGATACACATGACATTTATGCCGAAGGAAATATGGAGAGTATCTCACCTACCGTCGTGATCAATATCTCTCATACCCTTGGAAAGATTGAAAATGTACACATTGGTGTGGATTGTTCACCAGAAGAAATCATGATCTACACCAAACTCTTCAAGGAATTATGAGATGTATTTTGTTGGTCATATGAAGAGATTCCAAGAATCAACCCTCGAATTGTCGAACATGAGATTAAAAATTACCCAGATGCTAAGCATGTTCAACAATTTCTTAGAGTTGTCAATCCCTGGAAGGCCCCTGCTATTAAGGTAGAGGTAGATAAATTGCTTAATGTTGGCTTCATCTACCCGATTCCCTTGACTGAATGGGTATCCAATCCTGTTCCTGTGAATAAGAAGCAAGGAACCATCCGTGTATGCATGGATTTTCATGACCTGAACAAAGCATGTCCTAAGGAAAAATTCTTGACACCTTTCATCGATCATATCCTCGACAAGTGTGAGGGAAGAAAATTTTTTTCTTTCATGGATGGATTTTCAAGGAATAACCAAATTTAGATTAAACAAGAGGATCAACATAAGACGACATTTATTTGTCCTTGGGGTACTTTCGCATACCGGAATATGTCTTTCAGTCTTAAAAACGTCAGAGCAACCTTCCAACGTGATATGACCTCCACATTTCACGATATCAAGCATAGAGTCAAAGCTTATCTCAATGATCTTGTTGCTCACTCATGTAGGAGAGTGTATCACCCTAAGCACCTTCGACTAGTTTTTGAAAGATGTCGTCATTATCGCATCCGATTGAACCCTCATAAATGCATCTTTTGCGTTAGATCGGGATGTATTCTAGGATTTTTAGTCTATGATATTGGGATCATGGTAGATCTGTTAAAGGTTGAGGCAATATTGTGATTTCCTCTCCCGCGCACTATTCGACAACTTCATGATTTACAGGGGAAAGATAACTTTTTACGTTGGTTTATAGTGAACTATGCCAATATTACTAAGGTTTTCATGCATCTCTTGAAGAAGGACACCTATTTTATTTGGGATGAGTGAGCCCAAGAATCCTTTGATGCTTTGAAGAAAGCCTTGGTATTGACGCCTCTGCTGAACTCTCGTGACTACAGTAGAGATTATGTGCTTTATGTCATCATGTTCGAAAATATGATTGGTATGGTATTGGTTCAAGAGGTTGATGAGATCCATGAGCATGTCATTTACTATCTTAGTCAAAAATTAGTCGGTCCTGAGCTCAAATATTCTCACGTTGAAAAGCTAGCTTTGGCTATTGTTCATGCATTCCAATGATTACGCCATTATATATTTCTTTTCAAAAATATTGTGGTTGTCAATGTCAATCCATTTCAATACATCCTTACCAGGCGTATCATAGAGGGAAAATACAATAAATGAATTGTCATTTTGCAAGAATTTGATCTCGATTTCGCTTCTTCGAAATCCAAAAAATCACTAGTCTTTGCAGAGTTAATATTCAACTTCCCACGATTGGATGAGGATGTTATTCATTTTGATTATTTTGCAGATGAACACATTTTACTTGTCTTGTCGTCCAACCCCTGGTATGAATACATTTTTATCTATCTTCAAACTTTGAAGTTCCCTCAGCATCTATCGCGAGAAGACCAACAACGTATACACTACCAAGCTAAGAATTACCTTATCGTCGGAGACACTCTATATCATCGAGGACTAGACAATATCTTGTGTCATTTTTTAACTCACAAAGAAGCCGAGACAGTTCTAAACAATTTCCATAGTGGGGCTTGTGGTGGTCATCTATCCGGGCTTGCGACAGCCCAGAAAATTTTGCGAGCCAATTATTTTTGGTCATCTATATTTAAATATTGTGTTGAAGAGATTAATAAGTGTCACCCCTGCCATGTGTTCACTCGGAAAATGTGCTTACATCCAACCCCTCTCCATCCAGTCATTACCATCAGTCCCTTCACCAAGTTGGGTGTGGACTTTGCAGTTGCAACCCAACTTCGGCTGGGGGGAATCATCACATTATCGTGGTTGTAGACTACTTTACTAAGTGGTTCGAGGCCATGACTACAGTTAAATCTGATAGGATTACTGACGCCTTCTTCGTATTCAATCAAATTATCCCCATATTCAGAATCCCGAGTGATATTGTCTCTGATCATGGCAATCACTTTCAGAATGAAATGATGGAAGAGATAGCATCCAAACTGGGGTTTAAGCATGGTCATTTTTCCCCTTACTATCCCCAGACAAATGGACAGGTAGAGGTCGTAAACAAGTCTCTCAAGACCATTTTGGAGAAAAATTTCAGCCAGATAAAATCTGACTGGAATATCATGTTGTATCCCACACTTTGGGCATATCGAACCTCGGTCAAGACTGCCATTGATTTTTCTCCTTTCTAGTTAGTACACAGTGTGGATTCAATATTACCTATTGAATGTGAAATCCCTTCTCTTAGATTGGCAGTTGCGCTCCTACCTGACACTTTTGATCTCGAACAACGCATCGTGCACCTAAATAACCTTGATGAGCATCATCGAGACGCCTCTACAACTATCAAAGTGAATAAAATACATTTCAAGGTCCAATACGATAATTTTGTCTACCATCAGTTGTACACTGAGGGTGACTTGGTTCTTTTATATGATCAAGCCAAAGAACCACTTGGGGCAGGAAATTTCAAACCCATGTGTTATGGTCCCTATATCGTGTGACGTGACTTGGAAAAAGGAGCTTATGAATTAGAAGATTATGAAGGGAACATGTTGGATGAGCCCAGGAATGGGCTCTACTTGAAAAGATATTACGCTTGAGCCCTAAGCTTGGGTGTAACTCTGTGTATACTAATGTAATTAGTGTATATATATCTTCCCTTTATTTTTTGTCTTCATCTTTCTTATCAAGTTTTTCCTTGGTTGGTAGATGTCAGTGGAGTCTTCGGTCTACTTAGGATTCGCATATGGAGCCAGTCGTCATACACGGAACTTCTCTTCTGTCACTTGGGTTGTTTACTCACCCGATGGTCTACTAGGGTCTTCAAGTGGCATATGCCTAGGGCCATCCATGAATAATGTGGCTAAATATAGCGTTGTTATATAACTTTTGCATGATTCCATTTCGCATGGTATTCTCTCTTTGGAGATTCGCTTGGATTCCCAGTTAGTAGTATGTCAGTTGAACGACAGTTACCATGTGCGTGACCATACGTTACTCTGACGATTTCTATAAGTATGCCTTTTAGAACGACAGTTTGATTTTATTACTTATCATCACATACCTAGGAGTTCTAATTATGTATCTGATGCATATGTTAATTTCATTTTAGATTGCATTTTTCACATAACTAAAGAAAAGAAACAATTCTCATCAATGTACACATTGTAACATAAGTAAAGTCGAAGAACCATGTTTTTATATATATTTCAAAAAATATGATGTTTATAGTACAAAATTGGGGCTAACACCCTCAATACACATATACAACCGATAATACAAAAGACATGAAATCTACGCCTGTGGCGCTATATGAGTGTCATGATAGAAAAATATGGCGTTTGTGAGATGCCGAAAGAGTCTCACACAAGATATGGGCAAGCCTACCACCTGTCGTTGCATAGACTCCAGCAGATCTTCTACCTAAACCATCAGAATCCTTTGTGTCAAATGAGATAGGTTTCCTTGCATGTTTTCAAGGACTCTCTTTGCTTATCCTCCCACTGCCTCATCCCCCTGGTGCCTCCGACGATGTCATGGAAGATTGTCCAGTTGTCATGGACCTACGTCTGCATCACATACATGTCTAATTAGTACTTAAACATCATCCAAAAAAATATTTTTGTTTTCCTATACAAAAATACAAAAAAATGAAATATTTAAAAAAAATTGACATACCTATGTCCCCGTAGGTGGTCCCTGGTGGTAATGGCATGTCAAGGTCCCCTATGAAGTCAATCCCTACATAAGGGTAGCCATCCAAAGTAATGACCTGTCGTCTCCACCAGTAAAAGAAATCATTGTTGTAGGGTGTGGGCACCCTACTTCCCCCCTGTCATCTCATCACCTCAGTCCACCGTGCCATGGCTAGATCACGAGGTCCTCGCAGAATGATCTCAACTCTAGGTCCCAAACTTGGAACCCGCTCGAAGAAAAAACTACACAAGATATAAGCGAACCTGAAGTTACTCTTACCACCATGTTTGCATTATGTCAACTGGATCTTCATGTTAGCTAGTAGTGAGGTGCACCAGTCGTACACCATGGGTCTTAATAACTCTATGGAGAATAACATAAGCAGCCTCGATGCCTGGTGAAATGAGGTCGATCCTTTGATCCATGTCAAAACGAGGACAACAATCTTGAGGCTTAGATTGTTTATCCCTCGGATGGGGAGTTGACTCTCGACCTTCTCAGTCCCTGCAATGCAATGAGAATCTATGTATTATTCTACATTCATACTTCTCCCAGCTCCCTGGGCTTTGAGGTTGACCACCTCACCCCGATGTGACAACCCCTT
This sequence comes from Picea engelmannii, assembly GCA_009831015.1. Taxonomy (NCBI): domain Eukaryota; kingdom Viridiplantae; phylum Streptophyta; class Pinopsida; order Pinales; family Pinaceae; genus Picea; species Picea engelmannii. Next base: position 2,325,353 of record ML777467.1, on the reverse strand, counting down.
CAAGAAATAAATATCCTTGACTTCAATCTTTAATGATTTCCCATCAAGGTTGAAGCTCTCGTTGTATGGATCCTAGTAATCCACGAGAAACTATAGCAATCTCACTTGGACCATCATCCCTTTGAGAGAGAAAAACCTATACAACCCGCATATTTTCAAGGCCATTTGGGCCCTCGAATCACTTTCCACAGCAGCATCTACCTCCTCATGTTCCCTTTCCCTCCACTCTAGCACCATCCTGCAAGAGAAAAATATTTTTTTGAGTTAGCAATCATAAAAAACAATATTTAAGGACATATACGTGAGATGCAGTGTTCACAGTCACATATAGGGATGAGTATATGCTAGCTATATTTTAGACAGTCACGTATAATCATGCGTATATGAGACCCGATGAACGGTATTCCGCGTGCAACTAAACTTCTAATTTTCTCCCTAAATAACTTGAAAATTGAAACCTAAATATGAAATGTAATCCACTAGAAAGAAAGAGGAGGGGAAGAGGAATTACCTAGTCTAGACAGTCACTGATTCTGTCACTTGTACCTCCCGCAATCACCAGTTGAAGATCGGAGGTAATTTGGCCCAAAATCCACTATTTGGGTAAAAAATAAAAATGGTATAGTAAATTTGGTTTTTTTTACTATTTATAGCAAATTTTTACCCACTTTGCATAGTTTCGGATAATATTTTCATCTAATGGACTAATACAATAGTGGATTGAGTTGGGTTTTGTAGTTTTGTCAAGGGATTCTTGTGGTTTTCAGCGTTATGTTGACTGTTTGTAACTTCAGACAGGTATTTTCCCTACCCATCATATAGGATAGGTATCCATTCCATCATGCACACTTGCATCGTCCTATAATTGTCACTCGTATGCCTTATGTACACACCCATTTTTTAGCGACACAAAACTTTCTATCTACTACTAGAAGTGTCATTATCAAATGGTAGAGACTTACCAAACATGGGTACCCTAGTTAGATCCTCTGCTTCATTCGGTGCCCATGCAAATCTTTTTTCCATAGGATCGGGAGTCCCTTATATCTAATACATGACTTTATGTTGAACCTCATTTCTCACTCATAAACATGCTGACCTATACCTAGAGGACTCCCAAGCGAGATTGATTTAAGCTCTTTTCCGACTTGTTTTAAAAAAGTGAAAAGATTTTCGAGTGAACTTGTCTCTTTCACACTTGTAAATTGGATTTGAAAGGACGTCTATTTGGTACAATTTTATCCCTTTTTCAAACCAAGTAGACTAATATTACAAAAAAGGACATTTTTTGGCGTTGAGTTGTGATTGCATCTCATGCTCTTGCTTGCAGTATTGAGCCTATTTTCGGTTCTCTCTTTACATTATAAATTGTTTGCCTCAACAATTATCCATCCTCAACCAAGCAGAGCCTTGTTTATATCCTTCACAGCTTGACACCCTATACCCATGAGAGAACATTCCCTCAAGTGTCCATCTCCTGCATGCACCTCCTTGCATTGAGCATAGGTATGTTCCACTACTAGAACTAGTTTTTCTTACTTGCGACATGCATTCCCTCCTCTGTATCATGGCGTTCATTTGACTATGAAAAAACAAAAAAGTACGAGTGGGAAGGGAGTATTATCTTATATTGGCAACAGTCGTGTCGCCTTTGAACAGAGCACAAATTTTTTTAGTCCACTTGTCATCATAATTTTGGGTTTAGCATGAGCTTAGGAAGTTGAGCTCGTTACAGAGATTTTACTCCCCCAACTGGTTACTCTTCCAGTCCCTATGGAGAATTTGATTGATGCCTCCTACATCTCATGGTTTCATCATTGAGTCTATGTTTCCAGAGTCTTCCATATATCTCATGCACTTGTTCAAAGGATGTCTATCAACCTGTGTCAGCCATTCCTCAGAACTCTTGACTTTGCATGTCAGCCATACCCTTAGTTTGTCTTAGAATCACATGAAGTTGTAGTCCTATTGCGCACCCTGGTCCTAGTTTCCTCATTGGTAGGTAACCTTGAACCCAGCAGTCGACATTTCATCATTGGTCATTGACTAGGTGGTTTCCCTTGTGTTCAATGGAAATACATATATTCACACATTGGGATTCATGTAGTGTCTTGGATGCCATTAGCCTTATTGGTGGTTTCCTCGCCTCTGTCATTATTTTTCCTCATTGGTTGTTATTCAAAGGGTCTTTTTCATGTACCACTTGCACTTGGAACATGTGAAAGACACACAAGGTCGTTGGTTCATGAACATGCTCTTCGTTCGATTTCCTCCAAATCATCAATCTCCTGCTTTGTACCTTGTGTTGAATGATGAGAGATTCCTTAATGCTCTCCTTTTAGCAGGTCTCTTTCCATCAAATTCATCTCATCTATTCTAGAAACGCAACCTAGAGTCCTATGAGTACCTAGAGGTTTGCAGTCAATAGTGGAAGGTTCTCTCACCATCGACAGTTGGGAATACATCAATGTCTCCTAATCGATGGATTCTTCAAGTGTTCAACCCTAACTTCTTTATTCACACTTGTAAGAATGTACTCGGTGCCTTCATACCTACTTTCATCATCGGTACGTTGTCTTGTGTTTGTTAACGATATTAATCAATGATCAGTAATAAAACGAAGTCTCATTTTGTTCAAACTCAACTCCTTTGTTCACACGATGTATACTTTCACCTTTGGTGGATTGCGTAGAAGACTTGAAGACATCAATTTATAGTCACAACTTTCCTGAGTTGTTGCTACCTTTCATTGGACCAGTAGCTGCATGACTTCAATGATCATGGGAGATCAGATTGTACTCCATTGTATTCATATATCTTTAGATTGATTTTGAGATTGGTTTTACTAGGCCTTGTTCTTGACTATGACAGCCTTTGGCATGTAACCACATTTCTATTTTCCTATTCATGGCCATGGACATTTTTTTGGTATATTTTCACATGGATCTGTAGTGTAATTCAAATTTGCATCTGTGCATGAAAAGTTAGTACAGATGGTAATGAGAAACTAGTTCTTCTAGCTAGGTCCCCATTACTCCACTTCTGAGTTTTATAATGTATTTCGTCCATCACAGATACTCCTATAACCTCACACATTAGAGGGCATATGTTATAGAAAGATATGCCTAACCCTATGCAATCTTGCACAAAGGGCCTTTTTCCATTTCCCTATGCAAACTTGAAGTCCCTTTTTGAATCCCATATCTAAGAACATTATTCTTCCAAATATACGTGCCCTACCTATATTACAGCATGTGTATATGCAGGTTGCACCACTACATCCCACATACATTGAAAAATGTGCCCAAAATTAAAAAATAGTGTCGGGTTTCCATGTCACATCACGAGATCAATGATCCTTGGCCTTCAATATAATGGAAGTGTTCTCACTCAACCCTTGAGTTCCACTTGAATGCTATAAATGGGCCAAATCTAAACTATGGAAAAGAGGACAAAGAATTCAATTTTGAGAGCAAAGTTACTCTGGAGAAATTATTCACTTCACATTGAGTCTACATCCCTTTGTCATTTAAATCTGAACACATTGTTCAACCCCCAAGATCTTCCCTTATTAATTGATAAATTCATTATCTCTCTTATATGAGATTTCATTTGGTGGAGTATCAAAGTGGTGGAGGCCCAACTGGAAGGAACTTAGTTTCTCAATTCTGAACCGTGCCGACATGGAACTTTGTAACTCATTCACTTATGTCGATTATATCTTAATAGAAATACTCTTTTCTCGTCCAATTAATATCTCGCAAATATTTGAATTATTATTCCATGGGCGTATTTGTTATGAATGTTGATGGATTATGATATCAAATGTGCTAACATTATATATTATCACCATATGCTTGTGTTTCTTAGTTGTTGAGAACTAGTTGTAGGTATATTTCTTTGGGTCAAGTGCTCAATGGTGGAATTCATCGAACGTCTAGACGAGGTAGGCATTTTTATCTTTTCTTTCTAGCATATTGGTTTATATAGAATACTTTAGATTAGAGTTGATTTCTGTAGTCATTTCCCTCTATTGTGGTTTACCCCTAGCCATAGAGATATTTTCATCGTAACATTGAATCCTCCTCAAATTGAGAATACAGTGGAAGAAATAATGACTCGCATCCCTAAAGGTGAGTTCAAGAAGGCTTCCCATAACCCAAACATGTGGGTTTCTTAGAATTACTCCGTCATGGAGGATATGGCACAGACCCCTTATGTAATGTTTTCTCTGGAGATTCTCTAGAGTTTCCCCTCACAGAGAAAATCTTTGTTGTCTACCTTGTGAGCGGTGGAGCCTAGTAACTCATGGACGATTTTCTTTCAATCTGACTTACCTTAAACCTCATCTTCCTCACCATGTCACCTTTCAAATAGTAGTGGTGTACACCATGAAATCATTGACATGGAACATTTTTCGTACGGTGGTTGATGAGGGTGCCTCGACTTGCGTGATGTCATTGGCATGTTTGAGGGCCATTGGCCAGCCTGAGTTGTCTTCGTCGCCTATGTTTCTTATGTCTTTGATGGTCGATCATTCAGACCACATGTTATAATTCCCTCTTTCCCCATTCAGTTAGAGGGTAAACCTGTGTGCATGGATGTTGATGTAATCGATGTGCCTCTCAACTACAATCTCTTGTTAAGACAGAGCTAGACTTACGCAATGCATGTGGTTGTAGCCATCATTTTTTGGGTTCTATGTTTTCCTCATGAAGGTCAGATTATAATCATAGACCAGTTTTCCTTCTCTCGTCCTGACCCTTCATCAGGGGCTTCCACAGTCTCGATGATTGATAAGCCACAGCTAGGAACTATCAACTTAGATGTTGGATTTTTTTCATCATTAATGGGAACTTTTGATTATCCATCACCTTCCAATGATGTAAGGTTTATTTCGGTCATCCCCGACCAGCCAAAGGCTGAAATTTTCAAGTGTCGTATTTTAAAATGAGTTACTTTCATGACCCGTGGACTTTACCTTGCCCATCGACTTGAATGGAAGGGATAGGGAACCTTTTCATGGCCATTCCCTTATCCACTGTTTAGTTTTTGTACAATTTTTTCTAGCAAGCCTCGACCAACCCAAATCTGGCTCCCCGACAGGAGCTAGATCTAGATCTCCAGCCCTTTTGGGCTCAGGACTATCTCACCTCTCAAGACCCTTTAGACTCATTCTTTCCATATGACGAGGTGATTCTAGAAGCAATGTTTGGTCCCGACAGACCTTGGTATGATCTTCACCATAGATCTTATTTTCTTACCGAGCTTAGGAGAATAGAGGCAAGAGATTTTGTTTTAACCATGAATGGCGATATCCCTTGTCATATTAACCCTCTTGCTACTCATGAAATATATGTTGAGGGAAACATGGAAAGTATTGTTGTAACTATTCCTGTTGATATCTCCAGAACCCCTAACATCATGGAGAATGTATTCATCGAAGAAAATTGCTCCCCCGAAGAGATTCAAATTTACATCGAGTTTTTTAAGGATTTTCGTGACGATTTTTCCTGGTCTTACAAGGAGATGCCAGAAATCGAACCACGAATTGTTGAGAACAAAATCACGACTTATCCTGATGTCAAACCGGTCTAACATAAGCTTCTCCCGGTCAATCCTCGAAAAGTAGCAACAATAAAGGATGAAGTAGAGAAACTTCTCAAAGATGGTTTCATCTACCCTGTACAATTGACAGAATGGGTATCAACCTAGTTCCTGTCAACAAGAAACAAGGCATGATTCACGTTTTTATAGATTTTCGCGATTTGAACAAATATTTCCCAAAAGATAATTTTCCAACCCCATTTATTGATCAGATAGTCAATGAGTGTGCAAGTTGTGAAGTGTTTTCTTTCATGGATGGTTTTTCGAGATATAACCAAATTCAAATCAAACCCGAGGACCAACATAAAATGGATTTTATTTGTCCTTGGGGTACCTTCACGTATCGAAAGATGTCTTTTGGCTTGAAGAATTTTGGAGCTACCTTTCAGTGGGCCATGTCATTCGATTTTCATGACCTCAAACACATAGTCGAGGTGTACCTGGATGATCTAGCATCACGTTCTCTCAAGAGATCTGATCATCCCTCCCATATATGACTTATCTTTGAGTGGTGTCACTACTATCAGATTCCCTTGAATCCAAACAAGTGCAATTTTTGCGTGACATCGGTTCGTTTATTAAGTTTCATCGTGTCGACAAAAGGGATCATGTTTGATCCTCTTAAGGTTGAGGAAATAGTTCAATTGCCTCCCACACGCACAATACCCTAGCTTCATAGTTTACAAAGGAGAGCAAACTTTCTTTTATGTTTTGTCGCTAATTATGTCGAGATTACAAAAGCGTTCATGTGTCTTTTAAAAAAGGGAGTTCCATTATGTTGGTACGAAGCAGCTCGATGCTCTTTTGATGTGTTGAAATGTGATCTGACGTCTACCCCTCTGCTCATACCTCCTGATTATGGCAAGGAATTCCTATTATATGTAACTCATGTAGAGTCTACAATCGGCATGGTCTTGGTACAAGAGGATGATGTGCTCGAAGGGAATGTTATCTATTATCTTATCTGAGGCCTAGTTGGACCAGAGCTCAACTATTCGCATGTTGAAAAACTTACTTTGGCAGTTGTTCACGCTGTCCAACGGTGTTGTCACTACATAATACTTCACAAGACCATTGTCGTTTTCATCGTAAATCCCTTTCAATATGTGTTGACGTGACATGTCATCAGTGAAAAAATCATTCGGTGGATTGTTATCCTCTAAGAGTTTTACCTAGATTCTATTTCGGAGAAATCTAAAAAGTCCTTGGTCTTCATTGAGTTAATATCAGAGCTGTCGGTCGAAAATGGTGATATTTCAACCAAAGAGTCACGAATTAACAGATATATTTTTCACATTGCCTATTCAGACCCCTAGTATGGAGATATACTTTTGTATCTTTAGACTTTGAAGTGCCCCGCTTCTGCTTCTCACGATGAGCATTGATGAATACGACACCAAGCGTGAATCTATCTCATCCTCGATGACACTTTGTATCGTCGAGGTGTATATTACATTCTTCGACAATGTCTTACCCATGAAGAAACAGAGCTCGTTTTGAACGACTGTCACACTGGAGCATGTGGTGGTCGTATGTTTGGGTTGGCAACAACCCAAAATATTCTTCGCATGGGATAATTTTGGCCCTCATTAATCAAATATTTTGATAAGGTCATCAATAACTGTCACCCATGCCAGATCTTCTGTCAGAATATGTGGGCTCCTATATTTACAGTCATTGTTTTCGGTCCCTTCACCAAGTGGGCGATTGATTTCACTACATGTCACCCAGCTTCTGCTAGGGGGCATCGCTATATCATCGTAGTAGTATACTACTTCACTAAGTGGGTCAAAGCTATGCCGACATTTAATAATGATAGGAAAATTGTTTCCCTTTTCATTTTCAATCAGATAGTAGCTATATTTTGTATCCCGAAGGATATTGTCATTGACCATGGTAGTCACTTCCAGAATAAAATGATGATTGAATTAACATCAAATCTTGGGTTTAAATAGGAACATTTGTCACCCTATTACTCGTAAGCGAATGGTCAGGTAGAAGCTGTGAATAAGTCTCTCAAGTCTATTCTTCAATGGACAATCAATTTAGCCAATTCAAATTCGCATTTGATGTTATATTCGACGTTGTGGGCCTATCAAAATTCTATAAATACTTCTACCAGTTTTTCACCTTTTCAACTCGTTTACAGCCTGGAAGTAGTCTTACCCCTTGAGTGTCAGATCCCTTCTTTAAATTTAGTAGTGGAACTACTTCCTAACACTATGTCACTTGAGGAATGTCCTTTATATCTCAAGTAGCTCTATGAGCAGTGTCATGATGCATCCTTGACCAACAAGGCTCATAAGAAATGATTCAAGTGTCAATATGATCAGTCCGTTCTCCCTCAGATTTTCACTGAAGGAGATCTTGTCCTGGTCTATGACCAAGACAAAGATCCCCTGGGGGTAGGAAAGTTCAAACCCATGTGGTTTGTACCTTTCATTGTGAAATAGGTCTTAGAGAAAGTTTCTTAACATCTGGTTGATTTCGAGGGAAATTCCTTATCGAAGCCTAGAAATTGGATCTACCTTAAGAACTACTACTCTTAGGTCGGTCACCTCGGTGGCTTCCTATATATATGTATAGTCTTTTATATGTTTTTTTCTTCTTTCATTTTATGGAGATCTAGTTGTTTATGTCTTGTTTTTCATTGTGGTAGATGTTAAGTGAAACGAAGGCTTTCTTTGGGTTCATGGATGACGCTAGCCAACACACTCGGAGGGTTGCTTCCGTAGCTTGGGTGATTTTCACACCCAGAGGTCAGTTTCTATATTTCAAAGGTATTTGTCTAGGCAATGCAACCAATAATATTGTCAAGTACAGTGCAGTGATAGAATTACTATGTGATGCTTTGTCACATGGTATTTCTCGCCTCCAGGTTTATTTCGATGCTAAATTGGTTTTGTCCCAGTTAAATGGGGTTTACCGCGTTTATGATCCCACTCTTCACCAAGGATTCCTTAGGGTACGTCTCTTAGAACGATATTTTGATTATATTACTTATATTCATGTTCCGAGGAGATTTAATCATTTAACTTATACTCTAGCTAATCAATTTTTAGATTGGCATGTTTCTCACATGTAAAAGTAAAACACACACATACATATGTAAATAAATTTGTAAAACAAATTTCATCCATAAAACAAGAAATATATATGTAAGTGTGTGTGTCCAAAAATGGTGTCATGAGTACAAAGTGGGCATGAAATAATAAAAAGTAATCGATATACATCGTTGGGCTTAATCCCTCAAAATACATAGTATAAAAAGTGCCCTCGGCACATAAGTAGTTTGACGCTATCTAAGGTCTAGGCATATTGGCCCTGCTATAGTCAAAAATGGTTTTTGCAAGATGCCAGAATAACTAGACCTCTGAGGTACCCCTACTACATGGGGTTGCATAGCTGGGGGGAGATCCTTGATCTCAACCATAGGAAATATGTGAGTGAGAGTAGTGAGGTTCCTCTCTATTCGTCATAGGACTCTATCATCCTCTCTAGTTGGGGGTCCTCCTGCAGTTGCCACTCCTCTTTCTATTATCAGTCCTACCTCTGGTCGAGGATAACGTCTGGTCCTAGCAAAGTCTTCTGGTGAAACAAGTCCCACATCCGTACATAACAGATTTGTAAGTTAGTACTCTGACACACACATAAAGATAAAAATTAAAAACATTTAATAACTTCAAAAAATATATGTTACATATCTCGCCACGGTCCTCGCCAGGGGGCACAGGCATGTCGATATCTCTAAGGAAGCTAATCCCTACATAGGGATATTCCTCTATGACTAGGATATGACGTTCCTAGCGGTCGAAGAATTTATCATCGAAGGCCTCTTGGGTCCTTCCTCCACCTTGTCTAAGAAGTAAGACCACCCACCTGTAGAATCCTAGGAAGGAGGAAATAATGCCCTCGTACTATCTCTCTTGGACTGAGACTGGACACCCTATCGAAGAAAAAAGAGCATAAAACAGTACCAAACCTGAATTTCTTGTCAGTATGCCTACGACACTTTGTGAGATGTCTCTTCATGCATACTAGCATGGTAGTACTCTAGTCAAATATCGTTGCCTCTAAAAAATAAACTACACAGTGCATCTGTGCACGGGAGGCCTAATGGACTAGTGTTGCAGATGCAGTAATCCACTCGATCATGAATAAAATGACGCACAAGGAGAGGTTGGTAATCTTGTGAATCAACATCTAAGAACCTACTTTCTCGGTACTAGCCTCACAATTCATCGTGATGTAATATTCTATGGTGTACAACCCTAGAGGAAAATTCCTCAAGTTAACCATTTCCCCTCTCCTGGAGAGGTCGGTCAAGAAGTATATGCCCTTCATGGTTGGGGTCAATGATTGACCCTCTAACATGAACACCTCTACATAGGGATGCCAATACTCTACCAAGGAATTAAGAAACCTCGGTTGTGCATTCATGAACGGACACTGAAAACATTTCCATAAGCCACATTGTTTTAGCGTAACGACCGCCACAGGGTCCTCCTCCACCAAGACATCCAACTCCTCATGTTCCCTCTCTCTCTAGTGCACATACATCATGTCACACACAAAAATTGGAGAGGTTTTAGTACTTGTGTTTTTTTTTCAATACAAAAGGAGGTGTACGTGGGTTGTAGTTTTCACAATCGCTTATGTACTTAGGCTATTTATTACTCTGCCCAAGTACATATGTAGGTTGACCTTGGACAACTCGCATACATGCAGATGCAACCCTTTTACAAGGGGGTGCACCTCCCAAACAAAAATCAAATGAAAATTAATTAATAAAAAAGGAAGAGGGGGGTATTTGTACTTACTTGGTCCAAGTGGGAGGGTTTTTCATCCACCGTAGCTCCCGGAATTCATGTTTTGATAAAATGGGGTTTTGACCTTTTTGTTAATTTCCAAATTGCAATGGTAAAAATGAGTTTTCCACCTCTATTTATAGACCTTTTTGGCCCTTTTTTCCCTAATTTGGTCCCCCTTTTCACTTTTCCTGGCTTGGTGGCTACTTGAGTTCTATTTTGAGTTATCTTTCAGTCATTCTGATGGACTTGTCCTTTTGGTTTGGTGATTTTTTGGAGATGGGTTACAATTATATCGTCCCATGGCGAACGTCATTTTTTTTCAACTTTTGCATATAGGTTAGGTTTCACTCCTAGCTTTCTTCTTATTGTTGTCTTTTCCACTTTTCCATAGGATCGATCCCATCGAGGTGCAACACGGAACCTTCTCAGTTTCTTTAGAAGTGTTCTAATTAGGTGGTAGAGCCTACCTCTACATGGATGCCCTAGGTAGATCCTTTGTTGCATTTTGGCATCCATGCTATGAGTTTTTGAATATAGGCTTGGGATTCCTTGTAGTCCCTCCATTATTACATGTTGAAGCCTCATTCTTCTTTCTAATCATCATTCTTAGACTTACCCACGGGAATCCCTAATGAGCATGGTTTGTTGTGTTTCAAGATCACTTTAAATTTTGAAATCAACATCCAACGAGACTGTATTTATTCTTTTCGATCTCATCTGTATTATTTGAGAAAAGTAGCCCCCCTGGAGTATTCTTTAATCTCTTTTCAGACTCTCTAAAAATGAAAAGATTTTTGAGCAATCTTGTGGCCCTTCACACTCCCCAAACTCAAATTTGAAGGCACATCTGTCCAACGGTAGTTTACCCCTTTTTCAGTCCGAATGGCTAATTTTACGAATAAAGTTATTCTCTAGGAACTTTTTTTCGCTAGAAGAGTATTATTCTCAGGTGTAAGTTTAACCCCTTTTTGTGCCTGAGGGACTAAATTTTCGAAAAAGGAACATTCTCCTTGGTTTTGGTTTATCTCTTTTTCGGGCCTTGGAGTTTACCTACAAAAAAAGAACCCCCCCAGATTCCATAGTTAAACTCTTTTCAAACTCCCTAAATATGAAAATATAGTCGAGTGACCTTGTTCCTTCACACTTGTTAAATTAGTCTTGCATAACATCTTCTTGGTATGAGTTTAACCCTTTTTTCATCCAGTAGATTATTCAGGAAAAAGGTATGCCTCGGGAGATTCATCTCGCCGAGAGATTTCTCCTTGGTTATATTTTATACTTTTTTGGGATAAGGAGACTAAACTTATAAAAAGATTGTGAGTCCATAGTTAAGCTCTTTTTAGACTCCTTAAAATTGAAAAGATAGTCGAGTGATATTGTCTTTTTCACACTCATTAAAACGGTTTTGAAGAGATGTCCTTTCGGTGCAAGTTTAACCTTTTTTCGAGCCGATTGGACTAATTGAGAAAAAGGTACTCCCTAGAGTCTTCTTTAACATTTTTTCACACTCTATTAACATGAAAAAACCACCGAGTTTACCTTCTCTGGGCTCGTAAAAATTCACATGGAAGGAGTCTTGTCGTGTCATACTTAATTGCATTGTGGGTCTCATCTTTGCATCTTCAACCTAATTTCAGCTCCATGTTGCTCTCAACTGAACATTTAAAGCATTCCTTGTCTGCACACCTTGCAACACTTTTTTCCTTTGCGATCCAAAACCTTGACCCATGGAAGAATTTTCCCCGAGTGTCCTTATCCTGCACATGTCTCCATCCCTTGAGCATCAGTATGTTCCATGTGCTTGGAACCAATTTTCTTTCTCGCGAAACTCATTCCTCCTTTGTAACATAGAATTCTTTTATTCTTTTTTAAGCTTGTTAAAGCTTTGAAAAAGACAAAAAAATAAAATATTCCAAAAAGAGGGGACGGGAAATATACATTCTTTTTTTGGCAGTAAGATAGTTGCCCTTGGACAAATCACATCCTTCTGTTTGTTTGCCAAGCATTGGGACTTAGTATGACCTTAGGAATCTATTATCACTACATAGAGATATGTCCTCCTCCATTTGGTTACTCTTCCAAAAATATGGAGAGTTTGTGGTGCCTCCTGCATAACAGAATTATGTCAATGGTACGTTGCCTGAGTCTAATCATCTTTCGTGTTTTTTTTCCAAGGTAAGTTTTATCCAACCTGAGTTGGCCTTTCTACAATTTGTCTCTTGAATTTCATGAGTTTCCCATCCCGTGAGTCCATTCAAGTCCATATTCAAAATCGATGAATTTATGTGCCTGATGATTAGGATCCTCCAGTATTTCCCCAACGGCATGTTGAAGACCTCAGAGTAGTGATTTTTACACTCCTATTGTACTCCTATCGGAGTTGTTTAAGATCTTGAAGTTGTTGCTAGAGCTATGAAGCCCTCATATCCATCCACATGAATTGATGCTTCCTGAAGATCCATATTATATTGTACTTTAATCTCATCGATTTATTTTACGATTTAGATCCATTGTGTATTGATTGCGGCTACACTTTATATAGAAATTTCTATGACATGGATTTGCAGTGTACTTGATTGGCAGCCATGATTAGTTCATCCCGAGCATGGGTATGCCCTCCTCAGAGAGATTATTATTGTTTTTCAGATAGCAACCTCCCGAACTCTGGTCCCGGGCTCACTCGACTTTGTGCCTTCCCACTAGTAAAGATATTGTAATGTATTTTGGCCATCAGTTTCTCTTCTCACCTCACACATTAGGGGGAATCTGTTATAGCCCTAAAATTCCCTACCTATGCATACATGGCATTGGCCTTTCTACTTGCACAATTTTCCAAATTATTGTTGAGGAACTCTCTTTAAAAAACAATTTTTTTGAGCATGTACATGCCACGTTGCACTACTTCCCACGTACATATGCTAGTTGCATACTAAACATCCCGTGTTTACCTCCAAATGTTGCAAAAAATAAAAATTTGCAAGGAATTCAGCGGAGTTAATGGGCTATTGGAGGTTTCCTAACCAACTCCCCCATTGTAGCTCGTCCCCAAATCGAATAACTATCCTTTTTTCATATAAAAGGAGGTCTTGGGGTCCCATTCCAACATCAAGCATTAGAACAGAGAAACTATGCCAAAATACCTTCCCCTTTTTAGCCCAAGATTTGCAACCCTTTCTGAGATTTGGCCTCAGCATTCCCCTTCCATCCCTCTCCCTATACAATCCCTTCCTTACTTCCCAAGAAGATTAGTTGATTGTGAGAGGTATTATGGGAATGATGCACTTAGACCAGTAGTAAGAGGAGCCCGGACTAGGTTTGTGGAGCGTCTGCCAACGATAAGGTTGTAACTGTTTGTAATATTTACATTAGAATAAAAGAATCTTGTTTTTGTCCCAAATATTTTTTTTTTGTGCTTATTTGATTGATGCATTCACATTTGTATCTGAACCCTAACCCTGATAAGTAGAGATAGAATATCTTGTAGATTTTTTGTTTAAATTGTATGCAGGTTAGCTTTGGGAGGAGACCAACAGTTCAAGAAACTACAAAGGAGAAGGAGGTCTATACCAACCGAAAGGATCTAAGGTACACCCTCTTTTCCTTCTCTTATCTTTTAAGGTCATATTGTTTGGGGTAGTTTAGAAATAGGATTGTATTTTAAGGGAGATCAATGCTCTTCCTATACTCTGACCCAATATAGTAATAGGGGGATTTTCCTCGCTAGCAAAGTTGGGTCTTGTACTTGAGGGTTGGATTCCTCACATCTCGGCTGCTGCTGAGATACACAGGTTGGGTCTTGCATTCAGATTTGGTCCTCTCTTGTAGTTGGTGCTCTATTTCAGTTGGTGCTTATAAAACCCCAAGGATTGTAATCCATAATACAAAATAAACATATACATATATATGGTGTTGCTTGTGTTATTTATTGTGATGGTGCATAGATCTTTATTGTTAATGTATGTAATTGAGATATATTTACATGCAAGAAACTAAGTATGAATGGAATTAATAAGTAATGATGGTGTGAATGGTGATTTCTAACTAAATTTTTGTGACAAGTGTAAAAATACCCCTCACACTGATTCACCCCCCCCCTCTCAGTGTGATCGGTGTGTCGAACAGTAACTCCTTTTTCTTTTGTGAAGGAGAAGCTATATGTATAAATATGAGAGGATATCATTCATCTTGAGTAGTTAATTTAATAGTAAGGAGTTAGAGAGTTGAAGTAGTTAGAGCATAGAGTTCCATATTGAAGAGAAGGATAATTGTAATCATTTGGATGCTGGAATAAAGAGATTTATATTGCAGATCAAGAGTTATTTGTTGTAGTCCTTCTTGGAAGCATATGTCAAGATAGGTAGGGCCCCCTTTGTTTGGTATATGCTTCCCAATAGATTTTTTTTGTTGTGTGATGTTATTTTAGTAGCTTCTCATTTCATTTCCTATTCATTTCTTTATGCTCTTTCATTTATGAAATCATGGTTTCCCTATAGATTTAGGCATTGAAGAATGAGTTTCTTTAGTAATCTCAAAACCAATTGATGCTCTTGGTTGTCAACCAAAGGAATTTGGTTAATATTTGAAGCATAAGTCAATTGACCTTAGTTGAATTATGTAGCCTTTAATTTAGCTTTGTTAACTTAGAGTTAGTTTCCTACTCTTGCATATATTTTGTCTGCATCTCACAAGTCTACAAACATCGAATTGATAAATTTAATGTAGCAAAGTTCAATCAATAGAATCGTCTGACATTTTTGGCATAGTTGCCAAGGAAATGCTAAAGTTAATAGGAATTAGTAAAACAATTTAGTGTTATTTCCTCAGTTTAATGCATGGAAAAGGAAATTTCTCATGCCAACATACAACCTAGTGACAAGAGGGTCCCACCAGTGTGAGGATTTGAATACATGCTCATCTTTGAAGTTTGTGTGCAAGATTTCATTTTTAGAGTACAAGATTTTATTTCTTCCAAGTTGTGTGCCTTGCAAGATTTTGATAATTCTATATACTAGAGGATTTAATAGAGTCGGCCAGAGAAATTAAGAGAGTTCAAGAATTCTTGAGAAAGGAAGGATGTTGTTGCAATACTTTTCTCATATTTTGGTGGAGATTGAAGAAAGATCTATAGCTCATCCCTTTGATACTTCTTTCCAATTTGCAGAAGAAATCAAAGAAATAGGTACTCCATCAGATGAAGATCATATATTGCAAGATGAAATTGAAACCTTTCATGCTAGTATAGCTCCTTTGAGCATACAAGAATGTGAAGGCCATATTTTTGAAGACCTATAGAGTAGGAAAAAAAAAGATATGAAAATTATAGACAAGAACATCAAGGAATGAAGTGTTACATTGAAGAATGGTTCCAATCCATCACCCATACAAAGAATGATTCCCTTCTTCATCACTTCTTGGTACCAAGTCTAAAATATGGGTTGGTTTCTCATATCTAGGAAGCCATAGAGTTAAGAGGTATATCTTCCATATCTGGATATGAGTATGTTTTTTTAATTTTTCTACGCACATGGTTGTTGGATTACTGAGAGGGGGGGTGAATCAGTAATAAAGAAATTTAAGCCTTTTTAACCATATAATGCAAGTGTTATATTAGTGTAACATTATCATCCAATAATTGCAGAGTAAATAAACAATGAACAAATGAGCAATCATACACATACACAGTACACAAGTGTTTTTACGTGGAAACCCAAAGAGGGAAAAAAACACAAAATGTTTTTTCTTATATGTCTTGAAGAATTACATTCATTGGAAGCACCAACTTCCTTTGTTTTCCAGCTGCAACTAAAAGGAGGATCCAACCCCCTAGTTTCTCAGGCTACAACCTGAGGGAAGCTCCAACTCCCCAATCCTCTGGCTACAACCAGAAGGAGGCTACAACCCCCTAAGTTCTTTGGCTACAACCACATGTCCTTTCCCCGTCCAACCTCCCTAGAATATAAATGCCAAATGTAGACAACATATCACTGTCACTTAATCAACCACTGCCACTCTGTCAACCTGTCACTTTCAACTTGTGCCAATAACCTATACCAGTCAACCTGCACCAAACAACATGTACCATGCATCAACCTTGATTCATCAATATGTACCAACATCATAAACTATACACCTCATGTATGTGCCAACTCATCACCTACTTAGCTCAACCATGTACCAAACATGTACCTCAACCATATACCAATGACATACACCAATATAACCATCAAAAGTTATCTAACAATTCATCACTCTATCCATAAACCAAATACCATAAACCATTACATCAAACCATGTGCCACAACCTCACTGTTATGTAGCCTCAACATAAACCAACAACTTCAGCAACACATCACAACCAAAATACCAATACCCATATGCCAAATACCAACAAAAAAATACCAATTGTATACCTCAACAAATCTAATATATACAACAATATTGAACACCCAATACCATCTCAAGAGATAAACCCTATCTCACAAAACATACCTCAAACAAGATGTGCCATATCTCTCATAAATAGACCCCAACCATGTTGTTGCCGCAATTTTTCTGCCACACTTTTTCTATCGCGATTTTTCTGCCGCACTTTTTCTGCCGTGATTTTTCTGCCGCACTTTTTCTACTGCGATTTTTCTACCGCACTTTTTCTTCCGCGATTTTTCTTCTGCGATTTTTTTGTTGCACTTTTTCTAACACACTTTTTTTGCCGCACTTTTTCTACTGCGATTTTTGTGCCGCGATTTTTCTATCGCACTTTTTCTGCCGCACTTTTTCTATCGCACTTTTTCTGCTACAAATTTTCTCTATCTATAATACCTGCCCAAATAACCTTTCACAAAAATAGATATTCAATGATATTCAAGTGTGATTAAATGAGAGAGATTTGCCTCTTATTTATACTTTCATGTATCATTACACTTTCCTTATTTTAGGGAGTTCTCCATTTACTTTATTATTTAAACAATTTCTTTTGCAAACACTTGACTTTTGGGGGCTTCTATATGACTCATGAGGGTTCTTCAACTTTATATGGCCATAACTCTCTAACCGTGAGGAATTATGTGATGTTCCACATACCACCGAAAATGGCATGACAAGCATTATCCATCTAGGATAGTTTCACTGACAAATTCACTGACCTTCATCTCATTATTCCATAATTAAGAATGGGTTCTCTAACCATACTTCTAGGATAACTCAATCCGCAAAGCGTCTTCTCATGAGGGCTTTCACCATAAGGGGACCACTTTGGATTTCATCCATTTGTACTTCATATCAACCATGACAAGACAATAATGAGTCATCTTTACATAAAACAAACTTGGGTCCATTACCCAAACCTTTGTGCTACCAGGATTTCTTCAAGGGTTAAAATCAATGAAAACCAACCTTAATAAAAAATCTATCCCCTTTGGCATTGATGGAAACACTCTGATGCAATACTAAAATCATATCACTCATGCTCCCTCTAGAACCATGCATCTATCCTCTGCATCTCTATGACCATTTCTCCCCCTGGAACCATGCCTTTGTCCTATGCATATAATAAATCTCTCCCCCTTTGTCATCAATGGAAAAGTTATCTTTCATCTGGGGCTTCTCTATTGGCACAGGGGCAGACCCAAGGTTCAACGCTACAACAGTGCACCAACAAAACCCTAACTATCGGCCCTTTTGGTAACACCTGTGAAGTAGATGAAGTCTCACCTCAGGTAGATGCAGGGGTGGTTGCAAGACTCAAGTGTCTGCAACCTTAGCTAGGAAACATATCTATGATTCTCAGGCTTGATAAAGAACTTAGCACTGTTAGTTCTTCAATATGCAGTCAATATCCACTTCGATGATAAAACAGGGCTTCGCAGTGTTCATAGTGATTGAACGTATTCAAGCACTTAGCAACAGTAAAATAGATCAGACCCAGTAGACCAGCACTAAGAATCTTCATACATGTTAAATATAACATTCACACACATCTAAGAAGCACAAAGCATAAGTAGATCTATCTAAATATATCAAATCACCTAGTAAAAGAAGGCATAACCACATCAAGTCAAAGCACAAAGAATAACACAGAGATTTGCGTGGTTCACCCCCACCCTGGGGCTATGTCCACCAACTCTTTGTCTCTATTAGCATCTTCATTCGGTTACAAGTACAGAGCTGTCAAAAACACTACTGCACACAGGACAGAAGATCTGCGCATATTGCTAGATCCTTCTTCCTTGTGTTACAGAACAAAGCCTCCCACAAATTCTTACAATGACTTGCACTTAGCTCTGCAAGCCTCTTATAGTCATGCATAGAGCACTTACAAAATCTATTATCACTTAGCTTACATCACATACATCTATATATCTCTATATCCTCTGATAGATGCCTAGATATCTATTTATACATTACAAAAGTGGGCCTAAGCATGGGTAAACCCACGGTCCGACATCCCTTTCCCATTACATATTCCCAAAAACCCAAAAGGGACCCAAAAATGGGCCAAGATCCCATGATCTTTGCTTCACCTTGTGCTCCTCCTTGGACTGGCTATCGAAGTCCCAAAATAGGTCAACATGACCAAGATTATCCCAAAACTTGGTCAAGGGCCAACAGGCCCCCAACACTCACTTGTGACTCATCTCGAGTCATTATGGTCTGTGCAATTCTGCCTCGAATGCCTCGAGCTGCTTCGACCTGGTGCTTTGATGTGGCCTCTTGCTCGGTAAATTCCATAATCACTGCATCATTTACTAGCCCTTCCAGGCGTTACTCTATTGTGATGACAACCTGTTCGAGCTCTTCTCCTTATCTTTCGATCTCGGAAAAGAAAAGGCATGCCTTATCTTTCACAGGTTGGATTCGTTGAGTGACTTCCATAACTTTGCTCTGGATCATATGGATATATTATTGAGTTGTGCATTGTTTGTGAGATATTTTAATTCTATCTAATGCAGAAAGGGCCTTCAACTGCACCTGTAGTGTATCTTCATGTTGTTTTGCTTCCTGGAGCTGTGATTCCAGGGCCTGTAATTCAGGATTCCCTGTAAGGTTTTCATATGTCTAGGTGCTCTGGTTACTTAGTTTCTTACACTCCAAGGTAATATCTTTTAATCTGTCAACTGTGCTATGAGTAGTTGCTTCTCGTTGGTCTCTTATCTCCTGAGGGGTCTTGGGTACAGTGCGGAGCTCTAGATCGGTGATGCGTTGTTGGAGCTTCTGGATTACTTCTTCAAGTTGTACCACCTGCTGTGGAACCTGTTCCTCTGTCTAGACTTCAACGACTGTCACAGAGCGAAGTGCTCTATTGACCAGTTCCTTTATCTCGAGTTACTCTGTGAGCAACTGTTCTTTGCTTTGTTGTAGCTCTGCTTTCTCTGTATCCCATTTTTCTTGGAGAGAAATCTTTTCCCATTCTGAAGTGTTTCACTGCTCCATAAGAACTCCCTGTACCTATGTTAAATCCTGAGTGGCTTGCGTTGTTTCTTCCTGAGCTCATCGAAGTTGAGCTTTGACTAAGTCAGTGATTTGGCAGAGTTGAGCTGGCTCATCTCCCATTTCTGGTGTTCCTACTAATAAAGGCACAGTGGAGACTGCGTGGCTGGATAGAAGTGTCTGTTTCACCCCTTGGAGCTTAGCCTCAATATGTCTATACATCTCCTCCTTCTTAGCCTCTTTCTTTTCTTCTATCTCCTGCGAAGCATCATTCAGGGCGGTGATGATGAAATTGAAGTCATCGGGAGTAATGATAGTATGGAACTTAGTTTGGGTTGCTTTTACTTTTTTCCGTGATGATGGTTTCTGGGGGGAAACCTTTATTTTCTTTGAGGGGTCCTCCTCATTTCTATGTGATGTTCCCTCACCTTTCTTATGTTGTGTGTTTGTTCCTTCTACCTCTTTTCCATCACCCCCTCCATATGGTGAAATGGAAGCAGTCCTTATAGAGGCGTTGTCTACATCGTGAACCTCTTCATCCTTCTTGGTCTTCCTCGGGCCTGGTGTATCTGGCACAGTTTTTAGGCTTTCGATGTTGGAGAGTTCTACAGGATTTGCTGGAATGAGGAGGTCCGTTGACCATTCCTTGGTGATCTATTCGAGGTCTTCCTTTGTAAACTTATATTAATATTGTAGTTGTTTCTTACGAGCATCGACGCGCGCTGTGATGTAAATAAAATGACGGTCCATGTTGAATTTCATCAAAGGCTGAAACCTATGGAGAGTATTCGGGGTCATGCACAGTTTGGCTTGGATGGATAGCTTCAACTGGTTGTAATAAGTGTGAAATATGGCATTTGATTTCCATTGCTTGTTCATGTCGTTAGAGTACCATAGGGTACTGAACTTCGCAACCAAAGGTTCAAAGGGATCTATGTCCGGGAAGGTCGCACCTTCCAGAATTTCCCATGCAATGAATGCGATCAGTATGAGGAGCCAACTGAAATGGAACTCATACCCTTGGTCATGCGCTTCCCTGTAATCAAGCTCTGGCTAATGAAGAAAAAACAGGTGGTCCTTCACAACCTCTATATAGAGAAACTTCACCTACGTAAGATCCTATTCCCATGGATATTCCTTCAAGAAAACCATTAGGATTGAAAGGAAAGAAGCTTGATTTTCCCCCACCCATTGTTGCAAACAAGGTTAAACCTATTGACCTTTTACTAGAGCAGCAGCCAAACAGCATGTCCTTGTGAAGGATGATAGAGAAGAGACTTCATCCCAGCAAAAAGGAAAATCTCAGTCTTCTAAGCAGCCTATAGAAGTTATTGACATCACTACTCCTCAGTATGAAAGCAACCCTACCTTCAAAATTCTCAAGAGGCAGCTCAAGGAAGCAAGAGCTGAAACTGATAAGTTGAAGAAGGAAGACTTGGGTTCCAGGATGAAGTTTAAGGAGATGTTGGGAATTTTTGAAGATACTATTGATAAGTCACGGTTCTTGGCTAAAATATTTTTACCCCTTCACAGGAAGATCAAGAATCTCTACAGGTGGAACATAACCCATCAAGCTTAAATCAAAAAATTGAAGGCAAAGTTACAGCCTTTCAAAGAAGAATTGGAAAAGAGAAAATTAGACATGTTGGCCAAGGTGGCTACTAGAATAAGATCCATAAAAAAAATATAAATACATTGATCTTCCAAAACCAGCATTAATTTTGGTCAAAGTTTATGTTATATGCATTTACAACATTTTGGTGATGGTTACGAGTTTTGAACTATAACTAGCAATTTTGGTGTTTTTCCTCCAATTATATATCAAGATAATGAAGTTTTGTTGCATGTATAGACTCCTGGTATAAGTTTTGAGATGTTGAAGCTTTGGAAAAAGTGAAACAGGCTGCTAAAGGAAAGTTTGTAGCACCTGGAATCATTGGCGTTGTGAACTGGTTGTTTCGAGACAATTTGCAGCGTTGCGCTGCAAACTCAATTTTTTGAAGATTTTGGAGGCAAAGGGAGTTTCCAACTGTCAAGATGGATTCATACCATCACTCGGAGTATTAGTTTCACTTTGGGAGGCCACCTGCCTCAAGAATATGCACTCTTATGGACACATAATCAAGTTATTAAAGAGTGTTGCATATGTTTAAAATAAAAGTTTGTTTATTTTTTGTTGTACACTTGTTGCCACGCTTCCCTTAGGCATGGGGATCCTATGAGGAAGTTGAGGGGCCAATTGCAAAGCTGGCATTGATAGTTTTATCTATTTAAATGGCATTGTAAGACTAAATAGGGTTTGAATGGTGTGACAGAAAAACTCTTATTTTGGTATTGTTTTTTGTAGCAGAGTTATCTCCTAATGTATGGACCAAATCCAAGATACTTTTAATGGTGGAAATTAGCATTACTTATCATTATCATCTTTTGTTTTCTTACTTTGATATCATTATCTATTGAAAGATTCATCTAGTTGTTGTTTCTTTATTGCAATAAAGGATTTATTGTGATATTGTATGCAAGTTTATTAGAGTTATTTTCTCTTTGATTTTAAGAGGTTCTTATTCAAAGAGATTTCTTCATATGTGTGTCAGTGTTACCTGATGTAAATGATATGCATATCACATTTTCCTTTTTAAGTATTCCATATATCACTTTATCTTTCAAAACCTGATTTGAAGTTATTCAAGGCCTTGTTTGTTTGTGTGTATTACATGGAATTATCTGTGATTGACATCTTTAATTGAGTTTTCCATCCATTTTCCACCTTTTATAAATATTTATCCTTTACATTATGATGGGTATTAGGCTTACACCTACAGTAGTCTAGGTGTGACTTCTAGTGATAACACATTGGATGATGTATATATCCCTATGTTCAGACGGAGTGTGGGCTAGAGTTTCTTATTATTACCTGAGAGGAACAAGGTTATCCATGTTTCTATGGTCTAGTAAGCGACCTCTTGGGCCAACAGCCTATCAGGAACGTATTTGTGTAAGATATGTGGAGCCTCAGAAATCCCATAGATCCTAACATAAGTATAATACTTGCCTATATAACAATCCCAAATATTATTCAGGGTTGCTAGGGCCTTCTGTGATATTATATGTGGTGGATAATAAAAAATTATGGTGTATAAGGAAGCTAGGAAATAATCATAGATGTCATATATGTATTTCTTATAATTGACATCCCATAATTATGAACAATAGACATGCATAGTTGATTGGATAGGGTTCTAGTTCCATCCAAAAGAGGGAAAATGTGCAGTAGAATATATTACATCTATGAGGTATGCAAACATGAAGAAGCTAGGATTTTTCATACCTGGGGCTTCCTTGACATTCTGGAAAATGTTGAAAGCCATTATGTTGGCCCAGTTGAAGACTTCCCCAGTCTTCACCACTATGTATTTCATTGGAAATCATTCCATTTTATAGTGAGTACATGTTTTTGTACCATACAGTCGGCATATCATAGTACTCAGCATCCTGTAGGGTTTCTTGAGGTGTTATGCAAGAATCAATCATTCCCGTTTCTTTACATGTCTATGCTCATTAACCCACTATTTCTCCAATAATTCTTCAAAGTCCTCATTATATTCTCCAAAATTCTTCAAGAATGGCTCATTCAAAGAAACTTTAGGTTCTTGGAGGTGATATCAGAGTCTTATGTCTTATGGATTTAAAGATGTTATCGAAAGATTTTATTTTCTTATTATTGTAGTTGTATCTTTATCAAGGTGTGTGAGGCACAATCTCATTGCATAATTATAAGGGAATAGCATTGGGTGAGTTTTTATGAGATGAATACATTTTTTATTCATAATTTGATATGCCTCCCAGTATTCATCCTGAGGCGGGAAGTCTCCAATATCAAAAAATGTTCTATATTTCATCATATCACGGACAATGATCCATCCCATTGAATAAATTGGTTTTTATTTCCATGATGTCCTCTAATCTCACGATGGGTGTCAGTACATTCACCATGGGATTTTGTCCTCTCCTGATTTGTGGTCATGACATGACGTTGCTTCGATTTTTTGCAACAGATAAATCCCACATAATTTGTCTATATTAATAAAATAGTATAAGTAATTAAAATTAATTCATATACATACATATCATTTTGGAATTCCATAGGAGTATGAGATTATCTTGAAGCTACAGTATGAAAAATACAATTATTACCAACTTTCAGAAGATGAACAAGGTGTTATTTAAGGTTAAAAAGGTTTTATGGATACATGATTTACCCCAAATATTTCATAATTAATATTAAGTGTATGATATCATGTGTCTATCTAGAAAACTGCATCCTCATTAATGCTCTTAGAAGGACAGATCATCTCCAAACTCGTGTATTCGATGCATGGTGATCGGGAGATTTGGCTTGAGAAAGTTCTGTAACAGTGCTATTGGAAGGATCTGTTAGGACATTTCAAGTGAATATTTTAACCTTGTACAATTAATTACTGCAAATAGATTCTTAATAAAAACATAAAAGATACAATAGTACAAACACATTACATATATATTTTACCCTGAAAACACTTGTTCTAGTCATGCAAAGAATATAACACATACCCAACAGTCTCCCAATTGTTTTTTTCTTTGCATACAGAAGGTTATAGGGTTACATATTCAACAATCCAAGGTAGCAATGCCCATAGATCCTCTACACTAAGAGAACTTCTCAGTGCTCACATATTTTGTTAATGAATCTACAACATTCTTCAAAGTGTCCACTTTCATCAGCAATACCTTCTTTTCTTCAACCATGTCTCTCACAGAGTGATATTAAACATCAATATGTTTTGTCTTTGATTGATAAGTTGGGTTCTTCGCAAGAGAGATTTCACTTTGACTATCACAATCTATCCTTACAGCTTGTTGTATCAACCCAATACATGAACACAATCTCTATAACCATACTTCTTCCTTTCTTGCATGAGTGGTTGTCATGTATTCATCTTATGTAGTTGAAAGTGCCACTATATATTGTATTTTCCTCATCCAACCGATTGCTCCTCCAAATAGGTTAAACACATACCCACTTGTACATCTTCTACGATCCATATCTCTAGCCCAATCTACATCCACAAAGCCATGTATTTCCAACACTTTGTCCAATCTTGGTCTTCCTTGGTAGCACAATCCATAACTAGTAGTGCTACGCAAGTACCTAAAAACCTATTTATTGTTATCTAATGCTCCTTCCCTGGTTTTGACATATACCTCCTCAAAATTTCCACTGCATGTGCAATGTCTAGTCTAGTATAGACCATTGCATACATCAAATTACCAACTACACTAACATATGGAACACAAGCCATGTCCTCTTCATCTTCCTGTGTCTTGGGACACTGATCCATAGATAGCTTCACACCTATAGGAATAGGGACCCTAACCGATTTACATTCATGCATATTAAACATCTACACTATTGTCTCGACATATTTCCTTAGATTTAACCAAATTATCATGTTTTCTTGATCTCTTTTAATTTCCATGCCCAAAATGAAATTTGCAGCACCAATATTCTTCATGTCAAAATTAGAGGAAAACTGAGTTTTCACATCCTAGATAATCTCCTTGTTGTTTCCTATCAGCGACATATCATCCACATACAAGACCAAATAAATAAGATGATCACCGATTAATTTGGAATACACATAGTAATCTACTTTTCTCCTTGTGAAGCTAAGTCCCAATATATAAGTATAAAAAAAATTATGCCATGTCCTTCATGATTGCTTTAATAAATACAGGGACTTTTTCAACCTACATACCAACTCTTTCTTTCCCTTCACCATGAAGCCTTCTCATTTCTTCATGTAGATTTATTCTTCCAGATCCCCATGTAGGAATGTTGTCTTCACATCCATTTGTTCTACTTCAAAATAATGCAACAGACAACAGATAAAATAAATCTAATAGAAGTTAACATGGAAACAAGAGAAAAAAAATCACCAAAGTCAATTCCATGTACCTGGGAATAACCTTTTGTGACTAATAGAGCTTTGTATTTCTCCATTTTTGTTGGATCATGTTGTCATTGATGCCAATGGTTTGATTGATTGATGTCATTGATTTATGTCAAGTGATTGATTGATGTCAAAGGATTGATTGATTGATGA
>ML777467.1:2271167-2285981 GCA_009831015.1 Picea engelmannii | reverse complement strand
GCTCATTCACCCCACCCCCCCTCTAAGTGTGGTAGGTGTGTCCAACAACTTTTCCTTCTACATTCAACTTATTCTTAAATACCCATTTTCTTCCAATGGGATTACTTCCAATAGGAAACTCCACTAGATTCCAAGCCTCATTCTTATCCAAGGATGTCATTTCTTCAACCATGGCCTTTTTCCATATTTGTTCACACTATGAATCCACTGCCTCCCTAACAGTTCTAAGATCATCATAAGTAATAGAGAAAGAAAAATTTGAACAAAAATCAGGCAGAGTATGCCTTTTCGGTTTCCTTATTTCCTGAACCAGTCTCCTCAATATTGGAGTATGAGGATCTTCTTATTTTTCTAATTCTTAATCTTCTATAGAGTCTGATTCATTATCCTTCAACTCAAACTCTATTTTATTTGGTTCTTCCTTCCTTAGTAGGAATTCTTGTTTGACAACATATTTTATTTATCTAAATACCACATCTCATCTATATACTACCTTCTTATTTTATGGGTTCCAAATCTTATAACCTTTTAGACCATATTTATACCCAATAAAGATACACTTTTCAACCTTTTTATCTAGCTTACTCATGTTTTCCTTTGGAACATGAAAATACACATCACAACCAAATACCTTGAAATGTGTGAGAGAGGGTTTCTTACCTGTCTGTACCTGGTGTGAGTTCTTATCATCCAATGTTGATGAGGGTGATTGATCTAGATTATTTTCGGCACGAAATGAGAGCAGAGATATAATAAATAAATGCATAGAGATATTGTGGATATCCAATAATATAAAAGAAATGTATCAGAGATGCAACCATAAACACAGAGATACAGTAATACACAATTTCTATTAATGAAATAAATGTACAGAGACTATAAAAATACAGAGCGAAAGACTCGCTAGAATGGTGGCAGCTTATCTCTGAGAATAGATGTGACAGCTACTCGCATTCACAAGAATATGATTACAATGAGGCTCTGAAGGCCTTTTTACAATAAACAGGAATGCCAAAAAACCTAGACATCCAAAAACCTAACCCTAGGACATGAAGCGCCAAAAGTCATATGGGCCCCATTTGGTAAGTTAGTACATCAACTTCACGGGGTCGTAACTTTTGCATACGATCTTCATTTTAGGCGTATGATAGCCCGTTGGAAAGGTATCCTTGAGGAGATTCATTTTGGGGGCTCAATGATTTCTTTGGCTATCATTGAGAATATTGATCTCGGAAAACCTTCATTTAGGCCCTCAAAATAGCCCCAGAAGTTATAACTGCTAAAAATAGTAAATTGCCAAAATTGCCAAAAAATTGTTTTGAGCCAGTTGGAAAAAGGTGGGTGGCCACTGATATCCACCAAAATCAATCCTCCCTCCTTAGGAAGAAATGGTCCCCATTGTGTTGAGTTACCGATGGAGAGGGAAAAGTTTTTGTTGAATCTGCATCTTGGTGAGTTGTTTGCCTTGTTGGAGATGTCACGCTGCTCAGTTTGTGGAAGTCTGTCATGAACCTATTGAGGCTGAGGTTGTTCAAAAAGTTGATCTACATGAGAGGACGATGTGTAGAAGGAATCTTTGTGCTTTGCTACAAACTTATCGACCTTCTTCTGTTGGATATAAGGTGCTTGGGGTGAGATTGTAGTGATTGCAGTGTTCTTTTGTTCCCCTTTTGAACAAAATGTGAAGAAGCTGAATTTTGCAGTATGAGATACTACCTTGCAGCACTTTTTAGGTGGAACAATAGTCATAAATACCTATGGTATTCTATAGAGATGACCCCCTAGATAAATAATGACACTGCGAGGTCGAGACTCATAAACAACATGGCATCTCCACATATATGGCTGGCCCAAGAGAACATCACAAACATCCAGTGGGGAAACATCACATAATACCTCATCCTTGAAGGGTTGGATGTCATATGACAATAGCCACTACTCATTGACACGAATATCTTGTCCTTGGAGAAGCCACCCGATGTTTTATGGCTACGGGTGTGGTGTTGTCGACAATCCCAACTATTTGACGACCTCTACTGAGATGAGGTTCTTCTGGCTTCTGCTATCAAAAATAAAATGAAATAGGGTCCCCTTCACCCACATCTGTGAATGAAAAAGACACTCCCCATATTCAGGATCTGTTGGTTCTTTTGGTTGAATTGTTGTGGTCACGACAATAGCAATGGGGTCTACGTCAATGATCTCTCATTTACCAGTATTTTCAGAATCAGATTATGAATCAGGGTTCGACTCCTTGTCTTTGATCTCGACCACTAATGAATTTTTTGAGAGACATTCATCGGTGTTGTGCAAGGGGATTTTGTGGAAATCACACCATTTTCAGGTGTCCTTCTTTGTCTTCCCGTGACCCTTCTTTTCCTGTGTCTTGGACTAGTTTTCGAGAGATTGTTTGTTAGGGCCATCTTTGTCATACTTTGGTTGTTGCAGATTTGCAGACCCGAACTCCCATTTGTTATGGTGCTTAAATTTCTGCTCGATTTTAACAACATATCGATAAGAAGGACTGAGTGATGAGATGTCCAGAAAATCCATTTCAGTCTGGATGTATCTATGTATATCCCCGCGGTATTTTCAGAACCAAATGTCATTCCGAGTCTTTGATACCCATCTTGGTGCGCAAGTTAAGGAAGGTATTAGTGAACTCCGGAACTGCTTGGCCCCTCTCTTTCCGTAGTGTGTTCCATCTCATGTACTAGCTGTCATAGTTTCCAAAAGGGTAATATTGTTCCTTTATCACATCCACACAAAAAAATCCCAAGTGGTCTTGGCCCCATATATTCTAGACTCCTCTATGGAAATTTTCTCCTAGTAAGTTTCCCACCAATGTTTGACATGAGGGAGAGCTTTAAGGAGTGCGAAGGTGACCTTTTCTCTGTCAAAAAAATTGTGAACAGAGAAATAACCTTCTAGCAGATTTAACCATTTGTCTAGGGATTATGCATCTATCTATCCTTCAAATACAAGAATATCAAAATAACTTGTACCTTGAAAGGCGAGGTGATTTCAAAGTGGCCACTTGATGAAGATGTGTCTGTTGCTATCAACAGGCATTGAAGGTTGTGGGAAAATTTCTCCATCATTTCATCCCTCTGTCGCGTGAAAGCTTGCTCAAGCAACATACTGATAGGATCGTTTGCTCCATCATTTTTATTTTCTTCCACCATTGAGGGTTTCTTGGGTTTGCAAGAGCGATTTTACTCAAGAGAGACAAGATCGAGACCCAACTTTCTATACTTGGACCTCGTCAGGGACATGCACTGAAAAATGACCAAGAGCAATCTGCTCTGATACCACTAATCCGGATTATTTTCGGCACGAAATGAGAGCGTAGATATAATAAATAAATGCACAGAGATATCATGGATATCCAATAATATAAAATAAATGTATCAGAGATGCAACCATAAACATAGAGATACAATCATACACAATTTATATTAATGAAATAAATGTACAGATACTGTAAAAATACAAAGTGAAAGACTCGCTAGAATGGTGGCAACTTATCTCTGAGAAGAGATGTGACAGCTACTCGCATTCACAAGAAGATGATTACAATGAGTCTCTGAAGGCATTTTTACAATAAACATGAATTCCAAAAACCCTAGACATCCAAAAACCTAACCCTAGTAGATGAAGCGCCAAAAGTCATGTGGGCCCCGTTTGGGTAAGTTAGTACATCAACTTTCCGAGGTCGTAAATTTTGCATACGATCTTCGTTTTAGGCGTATGATAGCTCGTTGGAAAGGTATCATCAAGGAGATTCATTTTGAGGGCTCAATGATGCCTTCATCTATCATTGAGAATATCGATATCGAAAAACCTTCATTTAGGCCCTCAAAATAGCCCCAGAAGTTAAACTGCTAAAAATAGTAAATTGTCATGAAATTGTTTTGAGCCAGTTGGAAAAGGTGGGTGGCCACCGATATCCACCCGAATTAGTGATTTATTGACCAGGTAACATGCATTACCCATTGCCTCTGCCCAGAATTTTTTTCCTAACCTAGCACCACTAAGCATGCACCTTTCTTTTTCCATCTGTGTCTTGTTCATCCTTTCTACAACTCCATTATATTGAGGTGTATATGAAGTATTATTCTATCTTGATATACCACACTTCTTACAGAATTATGCATAATTCTCCACCATTATCTGTACTCAACACCTTAATTCTTTTCTCTTTTTGATTCTCCACAAGAGCCTTAAACTCTTTAAACCTGTCAAAGACTTCATATTTCTTCATGAGGAAATATATCCATGTATTCCTCAAAAATCCATCTATAAATGAGACATAGTACACATATTTTCTCAGTGATGAAACCGATGAAGATACAGACACATTATTATGCACCAATTGTAAAATTCCTTATACCCTCATTGCACCAGAGGGTAATCTTACTTGATTCTGCTTCCCATATACACAATGTTCAAAGAAATAGAAATCTAGAGATAATTTAGATATACCTTGAACCATACCTTTACCGTGTAGTATGTTGAAAGATTAATTATTGAAATATTAATTGTTGAAATATTATTTGATGAAAGATTGGTTGTCATTGAATTGTTGAAAGATTAGTTGTCATTGATGTCAACCCTTGAACAGGAAGTTAACAAGTTGCATGTCGAAGTAAAGTAGTTGTAAACATAAGTCAACAAGTTGCATGTCAGTTGCATGTCAGTTGCATGTTAAAGTAATTGTAAATAGAAGTTAACAAGTTGCATATGTGATCTAGGTGGATATCGGTGGCCACCCACCTATTCCATGGGCTCAAAAAACAGTTTTCAATCTTGGCAGTTTTTCGGGTTCCAAACTTTTGGGGCCATTTTGAGGCCCTAAACGAAGTTTTTTGGGGATTTGGGTCCTAGGTGATTTTTGAAAGCACTTAACTAGGCCAGTCGAAAATCATTCTTCTCATTTAGACCTTTCCAATGATGTATCGAGCGCCCCAAACAGAGATCTAATGCAAAAGTTACGCCCCAGGGAAGTTGACGTATCAACTACCCCCATCTAGGCCCGTAAACCTTTTGGGTTTTCATCTTCCAGGGTTAGGGTTTTGGATTTTACTTATGTAAAAAATTCCTTTGGAGCCCCATTGTATCAATCATATTCTTGCGAATGCGAGTAGCTTTCACATCTCTTCTCAAAGATAAGTTGCCACCATTCTAGCGAGTCTTTCACTCTGTAATTTTACAGTCTTTGTACATTTTCTCTCATTAATAGAAATTGGGTATTATTGTATCTCTGTGTTTATGGTTTCATCTCTGATACATTTCTTTTATATTATTGGATATCTGAGATATCTCTGTATATTTCTTTATTATATCTCCACTCTCATTTCGTGTCGAAAACAATCTCGATCAGTAGTATCAGAGTAGGATACTCTTGATCATTTTTCAGTGCATGTCCTTGACAAGGTCCGAGTATAGAAATTTGGGTCTCAATATTGTCTCTCTTGTAGACAATCACTCTTTCACACCCAAGAAACCATCCATGGAGGAAGAAAAGAAAAACAACAGAGCAAACGGTTCTATTAATATGTTGCTTGAGCAAGCTCTCATGCGACAGAGGGATGAAATGATGGAGAATTTTTCTCACATCCTTCAATGCCTGTCGATAACAATAGGCGCGTCTTCATCAAGAGAACACTTTGTAGGCACCTCATGTTTCAAGGTACAAGTTAATTTTGATATTCCCATTTTTGAAGGACAGATAGATGCAGATGCTCTAGAAAAATGGTTAAATCTTCTAGAAGGTTATTTCTCTGATAAAGAAAATATCACCTTCGCACTATTTAAGGCTCTCCCCCATGTCAAAAATTGGTGGGAAACTTACTGGGATCAAAGTTCCACAGAGGATTCTAGAATATATGGGGTCGAGCCCATTTGGATTTTTTTTGTGGATGCGGTAAAGGAACAGTATTACCATGTTGGCAACTATGAGGACCAATACATGAGATGGACCACATTGCGGCAAGAGAGGGGCCAAGCAGTGTCGGAGTTCACCAATACCTTCCATTCCATACTTTGTGCACCAAGTTGGGTATCAAAGACTCTGAGCGACATTTGGTTCTGAAATACCATGGGGATATACATAAATACATCCAAACTAAAATGGATTTTCTGGACATGTAATCACTCGATATTGCTTATCGATATGTTGTTAAAATCGAGCAAAAATTTAATCACCAAAACAAGAGATATTTTGGGTCTGCAAATCTGCAACAACAAAACTATGATAAAGACAACCCTAACAAACAAATTCCTGAAAACCATCCCAAGCCACAGGAAAAGAAGGGTCACGGAAAGACGAAGAAGCACACGAAAAGACTAAGAAGCACACCAGAAAATGGTGTTATTTCCACAAAATCCCCTAGCACAACACCGATGAACGTCGCTCAAAACATTCATTGGTGGCCTAGATCAAAGACAAGGATATGAACCCTGATTCGGAATATGATTCAGAAAATACTAATAGAAGACAGATCATCAACGTATATCCCACTACTATTGTCGTGACCGCAGCAATTCAACCAAAAGAACCAATAGATCCTAAAGAGAGGGAGCGCCTTTTTCATTCATAGATGTGGGTGAAGGGGACCCTGCTGCATTTTATTGTTGATAGTGGAATCCAGAAGAACCTCATATCATGTGGATTAGCTAGGGATGAGATCTTTGTGTTAGTCATCAATGTCGATTGTCATACGGCATCCATCCCTTCAAGTATGAGGTATTTTGTGGTGTTTCCCCATTGGATGTTTGTGATGTTCTCTTGGGCCATCCATATATGTGGAAGTGCCATGTTCTTTATGATTCTCGACCCTGTAGTGTCATTTTTCCTTTGGGGGTTCATCTCTACATAATACCAAAGGTAGTTCCAACTATTGTCCCACCTAAACAGTGTCGCAAGGTAGTATCTCATACTACAAAATTCAGCTTCTTCACAATCTATTGAAAAGGTGAACAGAAGGACACTGCAACCATTGCAGCCTCGATACAAGCACCTTCTATCCAACAGAAGCAGATTGACAAGATTGCAAAAAATCACCATGATTCTTTCTACACACAGTCATCTCATGTAACCAGAATGGTTAAAAATGTCCAACCCTTCCAGCCAGAGTTTCTTGAAAACCTTCAACAAGCTAAGCAACACAACTTCTCCAGCAAGGAAAGTAGCTCACCAACATTCAGATTCAACAAACGCTTCCCTCTCTCCCCCAGGAACTCAATGCAATGGAGACCATTCCTTCCTAAGGAGGGAGGATTGATCTAGGTGGATATTTGTGGCCACCCACCTATTCCACGGGCTCGAAAAATAGTTTTCCATCTTGGTAGTGTTTCTGCTGTTTTATGGGTTTCAAACTTCCAGGGTCATTTTGAGGCCCTAAACGATGTTTTTTGGGGATTTGGGCCCAGGTGACTATGTAAGGCATTGATCTAGGCCAGTATAAAATCTTTCTTCTCGGTTAGACCTTTCCAACGGTGTATCGAGCGCCCCAAATGGAGATTGTATGCAAAAGTTACACCTCCAGGAAGTTGACATATCAACTACCCCCATCGAGACCCGCAAACATTTTGGATTTTCATCTTCCAGGGTTTGGGTTTTGGATTTTACTTATGTTAAAAAGGCCTTTGGAGCCTCATTGTATCGATCATATTCTTACAAATGCGAGTACTCATCACATCTCTTCTCAGAAATAAGTTTCCACCATTCTAATGCGTCCTTCACTCTATAATTTTACAGTCTTTGTACATTTTCGCTCATTAATAGAAATTGCGTGTTACTGTATCTTTGTGTTTATGGTTGCATCTCTGATACATTTTTGTTATATTATTGGATATCTGATATATCTATGTATATTTCTTTATTAAATCTCTACTCTCATTTCGTGTCGAAAATAATCTAGATCAGTGTTATCAAAGCAGGTTGTTCTTGATAGTTTTCAATGCATTTCCCCGACAAGTTCCGAGTATAGTAAGTTGGATCTCAAGCTTATCTCTCTTGTAGAAAATCGCTCTCACACACCTAAGAAACCCTCCATGGAGGAAGAAAAGAAAAATGACAGAGAAGACAATTCTATTAATCTTTTGCTTGAGCAAGATCTCATGCGACAGAGGGACGAAATGATGGAGAATTTTTCTCACATCCTTCAACATTTGTCGATAACAACAGGTGTGTCTTCATCAAGTGGCCACTTTGGAGGCACCTCGTAAGGTACAAGTTAATTTTTATATTCCCATATTTGAAGGATGGATATATGCTGATGCCCTAGAAAAATGGTTAAATATGCTAGAAGGTTATTTCTCTGTTCATAATTTCTCCGACGGGGAAAAGATCACCTTCGCACTCCTTAAGGCTCTCCCCCATGTCAAACATTGGTGGGAAACTTACTGGGATAAAATCTCCACAGAGGATTCTGGAATATATGGTGTTGAGCCCACTTGGGATTTTTTTGTGGATGTGGTAAAAGAACAGTATTACCATGTTGGAAACTATGAGGACCGGTACATGAGATCGACCACATTGTGGCAAGAGAGAGGCCAAGGAGTGTCAAAGTTCACCAATACCTTCCATACCTTGAGCACCAAGCTAGGTATCAAAGACTCTAAGTGACATTTTGTTATGAAATATCGTGGGGCTCTACACAGATACATCCAAGATGAAATGGATTTTCTGGACATCTCATCACTCGGTACTTCTTATCAATATGTTGTTAAAATTGAGCAGAAATTTAAGCACCAAAACAAGCGATATTTCAGGTCTGCAAATATGCAACAAAAAAATTATGATAAAGACATCCCTAACAAGTAGCCTCTTGAAAAATATTCCAAGCCACAAGAAAAGAAGGGTCACGGAAAGATGAAGAAGGACACCAGAAAATGGTGTGATTTCCACAAAATCCTGTGGCACAACACCGATGAATGTCACTCAAAATAATCATTGGTGGCCAAGATCAAAGACAAGGATTCGAACCCTGATTCAAAATCTGATTCAGAAAATACTGATAGAAGACAGATCATCAATGTAGATCCCACTACTATTTTCATGACTGTAGTAATTCAATAAGAAGAACCAATAGATCTTGAAGAGTGGAAGCTCATTTTTCATTCACGAATGCGGGTGAAGGGGACCCCGCTGCATTTTATTGTTGATAGTGGAAGACAGAAGAACCTCATCTCAGCAGGGGTCATCAAACAGTTGGGATTGTCGACAACACCACACTCATAGCCATACAACATTGGGTGGCTTCACCAGGGACAAGATCATCATGTCAGCCAGCTGTTTTGATTGTCATACGACATCCATCCCTTCAAGGATGAGGTATTATGTGATGTTTCCCCACTGGATGTCTGTGATGTTCTCTTAGGCCAGCCATATATGTGGATGTGCCATGTTGTTTATGAGTCTTGACCCCATAGTGTCATAGTTACTTTGGGGGGTCATCTCTACAGAATACCAAAGTTAGTTCCAACTATTGTCCCACCTAAACAGTGTCGCAAGGTAGTATATTATACCACAAAATTTAGCTTCTTCACAATCTGTTCAAAAGGTGAACAGAATGACATTGCAATCGTTGCAGCCTCGATACAAGCACCTTCTATCCAACAAAAGAAGATCGAAAATATTGTAACAAAGTGCCATGATTATTTATGCACACAGTCATCTCATGTAACCATAATGGTTAAAAATGGTCAACCCTTCCAGCCACAGATTCATGACAGCCTTCAACAAGCTAAGAAACACAACTTCTCCAGCAAGGAAAGCATCTCACCAAGATTCAGATTCAACAAACGCTTCCCTCTCTCAGGGGAACTCAATGCAATTCCATTACTTCTTAAGGAGGGAGGATTGATCCAGGTGGATATCGGTGGCCACCCACCTATTCCACGATCTCGAAAAATAGTTTTCCATCTTGGTAGTTTTTCGACAGTTTTTTTGGATTCCAAACTTCCGAGGTCATTTTGAGGACCTAAAGGATGTTTTTTGGGGATTTGGGACCCATGTTACTATTGGGGGAACTTACTTGGTCTAGTAGAAAATTGTTCTTCCCAGATGGACCTTTCCAACAGTGTATTGAACGCCCCAACGGAGATCATATGAAAAAGTTATGCCCCCAAGAAGTTGACGTATAAACTTCCCCCATAGAGGCCCACAAACCTTTTGGCTTTTCATCTTCTAGTGTTAGGGTTTTGGATTTTACTTATGTTAAAAAGGCCTTTGGAGCCTCATTGTATCGATCATCTTCTTTTGAATTTGAGTAGCCATCACATCTCTTCCATAGATAAGATGCCACCATTCTAGCGAGTCTTTCACTCTGTAATTTTACAATCTTTGTACATTTTCACTCATTAATAGAAATTGTGTATTGTTGTATCTTTGTGTTTATTGTTGCATATTTGATACATTTTTGTTATATTATTGGATATCCGAGATATATCTGTATATTTATTTATTATATCTCCACTCTCATTTCGTGTCGAAAATAGTTCGGATCAGTGGTATCAGAGTAGGCTACTCTTGATCATTTTTCAGTGCATGTCCCCAACAAGGTTTGAGTATAGCAAGTTGAGTCTAGAGCTTGTCTCTCTTGTAGAAAATCGCTCTCGCACGCCAAAGAAACCCTCCATGGTGGAAGAAAGAAAAAATGACAGAGCAGAAGATTCTATTAATATGTTGCTTGAGAAAGCTCTCATGCGAGAGAGGGATGAAATGATGGAGAATTTTGTTCACATCCTTCAACTCCTGTCGATAACAACTGGAGCGTCTTCTTCAAGCAGCCACTTTGGAGGAACCTCACGTTTCAAGGTACAAGTTAATTTTTGTATTCCCATTGCCAGCACATATTATTGTAAGGGGGAATATTCTCTTTGGATTTAGGTTCTTGGTGAGACAGGGATGAAATGGGGCTTAAGACCCATCAAATGAAGTTATCCAAGGTCGCAGTCATGAGCACCCAAGCGCAGCATGCATAAAACCTTTATTTTCAAGTTAAAAATCAAGCAGGCAGGCATTTTTTTTTTTAGCGGCGAATATCCATCGATGGAGTAGATCAACAGTCATTGGGTAAGCCAGAGCCATGGAGTTGCACGAGGTTTATCATATGGTCTCATTCCTTAGGGCCAAAGTCACAAAATGATCGTGGTCATCCGATCCATTCGGGACACATGGCGCCTGATTAAGTCTGGTCGCCATTTCAGCTACTGAGACTTTGAAATACAAGGGTCAAGAGCAAAGGAACAAGAAATCCCAGTGGGAGAATCCCCAAAATACATTAAGGTTCATCATGACCGTCCATATTAAATCAAATCTGACCATTGATTGCAGATTATCCATTTCGTCATTTCAGCTACCGGGACTTTGAAAGACAAGGGGTCTCTCCTCCACTGCATCTGGAATCGCTGAAACATGAAATGTAAAATCCCCCAGGAGGTGGGCCCACGATCTTGGTGCCCAGTCACAAAGGAAACAGGCCTGGGGAAAGGGCGCCAGCATTTATTGTGTGGTGAGGCAGGTCCTGAAACACCGAAATGATCGTGGTCATCTGATCCAGTCGAGACACATGGTGCCTGATTAAGTCTCGTCACCATTTCAGCTACCAGGACTTTGAAATACAAGGGTCAAGAGAAAAGGAACGAGAACTCCCAGTGGGAGAATCCTCGAAATACATTAAGGTTCATCGTGACCATCCATATTAAATCAAATATGGCCATTGATTGTGAATTATCCGTTTTGGCATTTCGGCTACCAGGACTTTGAAAGATAGGGGGTCACTCCTCCACTGCATCTAGAATCACCGAAATGCAAAATGTAAAAAGAACCTTTGAAGATAGGCATAGGGTCACGGCCCATGGTCAGTTGGGGTGATAGAAAGAGATGTGCAAAGGGCCAAAGCGTCGGGTTTAGCTGCAGGAGGTGTTGTCGCATTCTCTAGGTGCCAATTCAACTCGGCCTCGATCCTGATCCCTGCTAGAGGTAAATAAAGGTAGGAGGAAGTGGTTGAAACCTTGTCTCACTCTTTAAATGTAAGGCATGGAGATTCTGGCAGGCAGTCTGCCCAAGATCATCCTGTGTGCAAGTTTTCCTAAAGAAGCCATGCCGATCTGATGTCCTCATCTACAGAGGAGCCTGCACAGGCTAATTTGAACTTTAATGTCTCAGCTACCCTCCTGCTGCCAAGGTGGTGAATTTATCTGAGTATATATACTCATTTTTTGTATTTTTGTGGGGATGGATGGTAGAGAAGAGCTCCTGATTGTAATGTTTTATTGAAGCACTAGTTTTCTGGGCTATGTATCTGCATATGAAATTTTCTTGTTCAATGTAAGGTAGCTCCCTTTTTCATCTAGTTTCGATCTCATACTAAAAGGGTTCATGATTGATTGATTCACATGAATCGTCATGACTGTGTTATGATAAAGGATTTATTATAACGTTGTTATGTTCTTTTAGTGTTTTTGCTTTTGAATATAAGAGGTGCTTGTGTTCAAAGTTTTCTTTTATAGGTTGTTAGAAGCTTAATGCCTACAACAGGCCTTCTCATTTCCTCATAGAATTCTTCCTCCTACTCACCCTTATTACAACTTATTGTCTGAAGTTAAACCAAGGCCTCATCTGCTTGTGCATGCCTAGCCTAGTTTCTAAGTTAGAACGATATTGTTCTGAGTTTACTTCCATTCATCACCCTTTATCAACAAATAGTGACATAGAATGATGGGCATCAGGCTTACTCCTGCTGCAATCCAGGAGTGACTTCTGACGCCAATATTTTTGGCATCATTGTCGGGGACGAGGTTGAAAATTTTCCCTGGGATCGAACGACATCGAGCCTCTAATTTTGAAGGTGCATCAGGCATCAGAGCCCTACGAGATTGCTACTATGCACATAGCAAATCGACTGTGGCGAACCTGTTGTTTTAGTTGTGGCTTCCATAGGTAGACACATGCGGTCCCATCCACATCTGCCTCTAGCTACACCTGAAGCTGATCTGGAGGTGATTATTAGAAAAGGAAAGGCCTCTGAAGGAGAAACTTCCACTGTTAAACCAGGTAATTTTCCATCTCCTTCTATAGAAACTCCATTTTCTTCTTCTCATCTTCCTAGCAAACCTTTTTCTGAAGTTTCTCATTTCCTGAATTTCGGAAGTGTTCCTGCTGATTTTTCTCCTCCTGGTCTGGGATTGGAGGAAGAAATCCTTGTCACTCCCCTCTCCCCTTCAGTTGTACCTTGGCGTAGACCCAGGACAACAGAAGATTTCCCCACCCCTAGCTTTACCACCCCTCCTCTTATTACTGTTGTTTCTACTTCACAGAGAGAAGCATCTGCTGACTCAAGCCCCTCAGCCTTCTCTCTAAATCCCCCACCGTTCCCCCTTCCACCTAGAAGCTCATTTCCAGTATCCCTTGTTCGATCTCCTTCTCCTCCGAGTTCTCCTCCACCTAATATTCCTATGGCAAGAGAAAATCCCCCCATGACCAGAATGGAGGCTATAATAGCTACTAGGTATGCTCCCCTTTTGTTACCTCAGCCTCTCAATGCCTTTCCAGCAGATGGATACCTTAAGCAGCTACCCAAGTTTATAGGCGAAGGGGACATAGTTGCAGAAGAACACCTTGAAGCCTTTTATAGTTTTATAGATGATCATGTTATCATGCATGCAGATGTATGGATGAGGATTTTCGTCCATAGCCTTGAAGGCAAGGCTAGAAAGTGATTTATGGCCCTACCTCCTGGATCTATCGATGGGATTGAGGCTTTGGATAATGCCTTTTTGAGACAGTGGGGAGACAAAAAAGACTTCATGTATTACATGACAGAGTTTGGATCTTTGAAGAGAAAGGAAGGGGAGTATGTCTCTGACTTCTCCAAGAGATTCAATAAAATGTACAATAAGATCCCCATTGAGATAAAGCCCTTAGAAGCCTATGCTAAAATCACTTATGCTAGCACTTTTGATCCCGATTTCTACCTCCTTTTGAGGGAAAGGAGAGTGACTAATCTGGCTCACATGAAGGATGTAGCCGTGGAAGTAGAATCTAACATATTGGTTGTTGATCGACTCAGGAATAAGGTTGATAGAGACATATCCAGGAAGAGGCATGAAGCCTCCCCATCCAATTCCTCTTCCCTTCCCCTTCAGATGGACAAGGTAACTAAAGTGATAAAATCACTTTTGGCTAGAATGGAAAAGTGGGAGTTAGAAGGGAAGCCCATGTACAGAAATCCCCAAAATACTAATAACAGAGGCTTCAAGAGGCCTAGTAACAATGTTCCATAGGCTTTGCCAAGGGAGAAAAGGAGAAAAGACAGAGATGATCATAGGATTCAAACCCCTCTCCAAAATAACCTATTTTCTCATGAGGAAGGAGAGGAGATAGATGAGCTCGACCCTGAAATTCACTGTATTGAAGACACTTCCCCTTTTCCCCATTTGACTCAATCTGCATATGAAGATTCCCTTATGAACATTCAAATCCATGAGTGGAGTAAAGGGGAAAAGTCCAACAACACTCCTAACAAATACCATCTCAGGTCAAAGAAGAAAGAAGGAAATTTTGATAGCCATGATAAGCCCCTCATAGCGGAAAGGCCTGCTAAACCTGCAACAATCACTACTAAAGAAAAGAAAACTTAGAATACTTCACCAACAGCCAAAGAACCTGTCTCTGAGGTAAGGGAAGCTCCTAAGCCTCTTTTCTTATTTATTTTTAAGCACGAAATTCAAAAGATTAGAATTCTCGTACCCCTATCAGAACTAGTTAAAAATGAATATTTCAAAAGGTCCCTCTCCAAACTG
>ML777467.1:2252889-2262909 GCA_009831015.1 Picea engelmannii | reverse complement strand
CCCAACTAGTCTTCCAAAGAATAGGGTATTGTGAAGAGGCCCTTAGGAAACCATGGAGTACCTTGGTCAAGCGCAAGCATCCTCGAGGCTCGATAAGACTTGAGAAGGATTCAAAGAAATATATCTATGAAATGGATAAGTTCAAGTGTGTACTGCTAAGTTAGTAGAGAAAACCTAATTCATTTCAGAAGAATCATGGTCATGGATTTGACGTGAAGAATAAATTTAGGCCTTTTATCGGGTCATGCTCAAGATGCGACCTCAACCATTGATTGGGTTGAAGGAAAATATCTTGACCCTTCATTAGTGTTGAGATCAAAGACATACTATGAAATCAACAAGGGTCATTGATCTATCGGGGAGTAATCATGGACTATCTTGGACCATTAGGTCCATGGAGATTAACACGGTTGGAGCCTCCTGGTCAGAATGACCTTGGAAGCCCAAGGGATGATCCATACCATCCATTGGGGTGAGGCCATGATGAAAAATATGTCATATGTCTTGGTGAACCTTGTTGGAACAAGACCAAGGGAAAAAGGTGACATCATCACAACATACCCTGCTGACAAGTATCGCCACTGTGTCCAAAGAGGGTACGTGATAATTGGTGATTAGAGAATGGGGAAAGGGAGAGTCCTTGTCATATTTCCACATGAGTCAAGTGTCATTGAACTTGAATTATCGGATCCATGAGATCAATACCCTATGTGAGTACCATGTGTCTCACTTAGACAGAATCCCATGTAGCCTAGGGTTGACGAGTGTCATCCTCACATTGTCCCTAAACTAAGGATCGTATGAGAAGGGAGAAGGGAAGCCATAGGCCCCATTCCCATATCATGACCGTTATATTCCCTAAGAGAAAATCTTGGCATCCATCAAGATGGGTTATGCGGAGTACATCATGGATTTACACTCTGAGGAAAGAACTTTGAGGGAGAGATATGATCGTTGATCGATCAATATTGACGAAGCTCCAAGGAAGAATATGGGACTGTCAATCTTCCATAGTTAGAGGGATTGTAAAAATGATCCATACCATCCACCTTAGTTGAATGTTCCTATGGATGACATGGACAATACCATGTGTCCTAATGGAAGAACGTTGTGCGTCAACCTAAGAGGGTGCCATGTGTCACACAGTTTTGGCAGAATTAGATAAGGCCCGGAGGGAAAATCAATGCCATGTTTCAAGCAGCACATGTGCCATGTGCCACCCCACATTTCATGCCACACATCAATATGATATGGATTGATGAAGTAGATGTAAGACACACCGAAGGTGAGGGTAATGGGCCCACAAGTCCACCAACTCGTGAACCTGACACTTCATGTATTAATCTAAGTATTGAGACACCATGAACTCATGAATATGGGGTCATAGAATTCTACCTTCGTGAGTCCGTGAAGATGAAAAACATGGCTAAGTATTAAGACTCGATAGATTCATGGAATTAGGATCATAGAATTTTACCTCCGTGACTCTGCGAAGATGGAAAAATGGTTAAGTATTGAGACTTTATGGACTCAAGAAAGTAGGGTCTTAGAATTTTACCTCCGCGAGTCCATGTAGATGAAAAAATGGCTAAGTGTTGAGATTCTATGAGTGGACTTGTGAAAGGAAAATTACAAAGGTATGTAGCCACAAGTTTGAGAGTCTCTGAGTCCACAAATAAAAAAAGTATTGGAATTGAAAATTCCTTGAATAAGCAAAGAATGTTGGAGATGTGAATGGGAGGAAGTAAGATAAGTTATATAAAGTGAGAAAAAATGGACACCCCATCCCTTAGAAAACCCTTAAGGGGTCGAATATGTTACAGTAGTGGTTGTTCAAAAGGTATTGAGGTCTCTTCCTATGAGATTTTATTCTAAAATATCATCCCTAGAAGAAAGAATAGATCTCGGTACATTGAGCATGGATGATCTATATGGAATATTTACAGCCTATGAAATGAGAAAAAAACAAGAGAAACCAGTCATGAAGGAAGCAACTTTCAATGCATCCAAGAAAACAAAGAAGAAGAACAAGCAAAATTCAAAACCAATTTGTAGTTTTAGTGATGATTCAAACGAAGATGAAGAGATGGCTAACTTCGTAAGGAAATTAAAGAGAGGAAACAGAAAGTATAAAGGTATGTTTCCATTGAACTATTTTAATTTTGATGTTATTGGTCATTTTTCTTCTAAATTTCCTCATAAGAATAAACATAGTGATGAAGAAAAATCTTCTAAGAGGGAAAATAAATATCAAAAGGGAAACAAGAGAAGAAACTAAAGGAAATTCTTCAAGAAAAGTTTCTACTTAAAGGAGGACAGTTTGTTAAGTCCTATATCATGGCACATTACCCCTTAATTTTGGAATATTACATTAGTATTGTTATTTTATTTATGTCAGCCTAGGTCCATTAGTTGTAATTGTACCTCCTAGTCTTCG
This sequence comes from Picea engelmannii, assembly GCA_009831015.1. Classification (NCBI taxonomy): domain Eukaryota; kingdom Viridiplantae; phylum Streptophyta; class Pinopsida; order Pinales; family Pinaceae; genus Picea; species Picea engelmannii. Next base: position 2,260,472 of record ML777467.1, on the reverse strand, counting down.
ATATATACCAAGGAGACATTTTCATTTGGAATCATCTTGTATTTGTGTATTCATGTAATGTATAAGAAGGTTGTCCCCTCGAAGAGGATTATTATCTGAATTTATCTCTTTGTCAAGGTTTGGAGTACTTATTCTGAGTTCTTTTATTCTATTTTGATATTTGGTTCTTAACATTTGGAATCAAAGCTAGCAATCCTCGGGGCTAGCTTCTTCTAAACAAGTCTTCTTGGAATTTTTTCTACAATTTTTTTTATGGATGGTTTCAGGATTTAGAATTTATATGGTGTAGAGGAGACATATATATCTAACTTGGGTCCAAATTTTAGATATTGGTTCATTATATGTTTGAAGCTACATTTTGTTTAAGTTAGGGTTTTTTACTAGTGCTGAAACTAGTTTGAAATAGGTCTTCCTAGAATTTTCACTCCCAATTTTGTTTGGATTAATTTCAGGTTCTAAAATTTTTAAAGTAAGAAGGAGATATAGTGAAGTATCATGTGTAAAAATTTAATCCCATTATTCGTTGTACTCTGAAATTTATTCGTTGAGGATATTAGGGTTTTTGGCTAGTCCAGATTTCAATCTAAAATAGGTGTTCTTGGTAAAACTATTATATCTGAATCTACCGACATCCAAATTGACTTCGACCTATTCCATTTTTTAGGGTGTGGAAAGAAGTTGTACTGGTACAAATTTAAATTTTTGAAGTGAAGACAGTGACACGCGGCAAGTCGTACAAGTTCTCTCTCCTAAAAGGGAAACAATCAGCACATCTTGGGAAAGTTATCATAAAATTATTTTGGAGAATCCAATATTGGTCTAACCTATGGGGTTGGAAAGAAGACACATAAGGATGCCTCATGAAAAAATGTAAGACTCAAAAGTGATGAAATTTCATAGATACAGTAGAAGAAAGGTCGACTAGCATAACAGTGTCCAAATCAGGGTTTTAAAAGGTGTGTTTTTCTTCTTTTTTGGAAAGTTCTATATCTTTTGACTAGAAGATACAATTGGGGTGATTCAAAAAGTGGAATAAAGTGGGATAAAAGGAGTATCAAATAAATTTATGACAATATTATGTATTCTTAGGTATGTACATATTCTTGCATCTCTAAACATAGGATCTTATGTTACTTGTCAGCGCTACAACCCAAAGACAGTGTGCTTCTTCCACGTACCTGGAATATCTCATAAGGCCCATTTCAAATAGTTTTGAATTAGATAGAATTACTACGGATTTGATCTCCGACATACCTGGCATATATCGAGAGACCCCCTAGAGTCCTGAGACCAACCAAGTAAACCATTTTGTCATATTTTTTCTATAGTACACTAAGAACAACACTAGGGGAGATCACTCTCTAATACCTTGGTAGTCGGATAGTACGGCTAAGGGAAGGTCAATAATCCTTATTTATTTCCCTAATATATTGGGACAAATATCAGAGAGCTATAGCACCTCACACTCCCTTGTCTGTGAGGACCTCTGCCTAAGACAATTAGGAATTCCTACCTTGCAATGAAACTTGGCTAACATTCCACCAAAAAAGGGAAATTCTACACCAAATAAGCCCTCATAGAATCCTACTTGGACTCTTTATGATGGTGAATAAATGTGCGAGGACATAGATGATTTACAAAAAAGGAAGTAATAAATAGATGAATTACAAAAGATGATAGATTCAACTGAAGCTAAGTTGGAAGTGATGATGGATACTAAGATGGATGGCTTAAAAGGGGAGATCATGGAAGGGTTGAAAATGTTTCTAATAGAGAGGCTAGATGAAAGTGACAATGTATCCCATGAAATTAATAATTAGGACACAAGGAATATGAATCAAGACTGGATAAACTCCATCTTTGGTTTGAAGACCAACCACTTTCCTAAGATCGATATGAGAAAGTTTGATGGCAAGGATCCAATCACATGGATACTCCAAATGGAGCAGTTCTTTGATCTACATGATGTGCCATGTTGGCGTGGAATTGATCAGACCAGGGTCCTTCTTAGGTTACCAAAAAAAGGTACCGATTAGTCTAGAGTGCCGGAATTTTCATCCCCTCCGAAGAGAAGAAGTCTCACCCGAAGCGCAACCAAGACAGAAGGATAGGGAAGGGCAAGGAGAATACTTAGGTGGGTTCCCAAAACCTTTAATATTCACCATGATATTGTGCAAGACAGTCTAACTACATAACATATTTGAGCTCATGCATACAGGAACTAAAGATACTTAAGTTGCGAAAATCATACACAGAGATATCATATGGAACTTATAAAGCATAAAGGAGTATTGTAAAGATACAATTCATAAGCATAAACATAGAATGACACATTATATTTCAAAATTTTGGGTCCTTCCTCATCAATTATCATCAGAGCTTATCGTATAAAATCTCAAAGATACAAATTAGTACTATTTTACAAACTTCTAGCTCTAGACTCATGTTGCAGAGCACTATCTACCCTTTTCCCCAAAACTGTGTACAAATTACATTCACAAAACCTCTAAACTGTCTGTGTCTCATTCTCATCTAAATCAGCTAACCCCTCTAACCCTTTACAATAATATGCATCTCATACATATAGGATGAGTGGGATCTTCTGGATTTTGGCTCGCATGCTTTCTTGTTCTGTTTTAACTGATTTTTCCTTGTTGGTGTTGCATTGTCCCTTTCTGTAACCGATTTATATTTATTTTACTTGCTCCACTGTCCAGCTTCTTCTGTATCTTACGCAACTTGTGTTAAACCAAAACCAGGATTGTAGTCCTTCTTGCACAACTTCAAATCCAAAAAGGAAGGTCCCAACAAGATTCTACTACAATCCTTGACTCTCCCTCGAGTCAAGTACTTGGCTCTTTCATAGCTTATAGGAGTAACTGTTGCTTTCCTTTGTCCTCCTTCTCCGCTTTACTTTCCCCCTTTTCTTGCACTTTTTCTTTCTCTAACTCTTCAAACAAAGAGCCCAACTCTAGGACAAACTCTAAGGTTCACTTCCTGACTTCCTAGAAAATCCCAATTTTATCCTGCCACTTCCTGGTAAGGAGTGAGGCTTTGGCTACAAACTGTTGGGTTGCATCTGTGATACATCCTTTGGGCTTGGATGCGACTAGAGAGTTTCATTCAGAGTCTGTTGTAGCATCCACCTGATGTATTTTCATATAGACTATCTGAACGATAGGTCGAAATTCATGCTTCTCTTTCTTGGCTATGGATTCTTCCTCAAACAGAGTGTTCATCTCATTATCCTCTTACTGGATTCGATCAAATTTCTCTTATTTCTCGAGAAGATCCATAAAGACCGAAACTTGCTCATTTAGCAACTATATTCTCGTGCGCACGTCTTCTAGAGTTTGGTTGTGCCTAGAGATAATTCTCATCCAGTCGTTGACTTCTCAAAATATATGTGTGCACTTGTGTAGTGTTTCTCGAGCATTGTTGCCTTCCAACACTATTTTCTCCATTTTCTCCTACAATTTCTAAGGTTGTTGCTCTGCTTCTTACTGACTCTGTCGCAACTACACTTCCATATGATCTACGCGAATGGCCAACTATGACCATTCTCCTTGGAGTAATTCGATCCGATACTCAGGATCTCCGACATCACTGGATTATGGCAATTGGGATGCGACCTTCCTTATTTCTGGCTAGGCTTCAGCAAGCATCTCCTGCAATCTTTCCATTTTTTTCTCTGCATGGATCTTGGCGAATTCTTCATGTGTCTTGTGCGCTTGAGCAAGGAGTGTTTCCTCCCTTGAAAACTTTGTATTCCTTTTATCCTATTGGAGCCTCTACTCCAGTTGATCAGTTGAGGCCCTGATCATTTCGACTAGTTGCGCTATTGGCCAATGTGCAAGGTCAACAGAAGAAGGGGTGGTGTCCCTGGGCACTTGGACCTGCAGTGGAAGTCCATTGGTCATTGAATGTTATGATAGATTCTATACCTCCTCCTCTCCTATAGATGGTCTTGTTTCAAGTCTCAACCTCAACGGTGTCAGTAGAAACGTTAAAACATATATTTTGGACAGGCAGAGTTGCAGCAACTCTGCACACTGTTGAGGGTTTTGGAGGACTAGCTCCATATATTTCTACGTTGATGTTGCACTTTTCCTTGAAGTCATATCAGGTTCCTTATGAACCTATGGTAACTCCACCTCTTTATGGGCCTCAACTTCCTGGGTTGCGCTTCCAATGGCACCCTCAACCTTAGTCGTTGAGGAAGTGTGTTGGGGACTTTGGACTTGCGGCTTCTCTATTGTTTTCATCTCCTTTGAAGATGTAGTGTCCTTAATCAGAACAAAGAGTATGATTTGTTGGTCCTGGGGTTCATGGTTTGGGCCAGTCATTTGTAGCCTCTGCTCAGATACTTATGGGTTTGGACCAGAGAGTTCTGGTCTCTGCTCAGGTAACTCTAGGTGATCGAGTTGCATGGGTTCTAGATCACTGGTTTGGGATTGAATGTCAATTTCTAGAGGTGGCGACTGGGTTGTGGTGGGGGTGGATGTTTCCCAGTGATAATGGTGGTGGATGGAGTGGTTTCAGGCTCAGGGTCATCCTGGATATCTATGATATGGGATGCTCTAGTCGTTGAGTGAATGTGGGAGACGGTGGATGAAATGGGTTGGGGGTTCAGAACCTTTCTCGGTGATATCCTTGTCCTAGTTTTCTTGGACATGGATTCTATGATGAATGTGGTGCTAAGGATTTCATTGACATCCTTACCTATCAATATAGCTTGCTCTGGCAGTTGAGGGAACATCGACAGTGTTCTCTTCTTGTGCTCCAATGGTTGTGTCTCTTCCTCCTCGTCGGAGTCCATCTATGTCGAGGCATTTTTATTCTATACATTTGAGCCTAAGCTCGGTCCTACCCCTGATTCCTGACCTCTGTTCTTCAACAACTCAGTGGGTAGAACGTAATGGATCCCCGACTTGCACAGGTTGTGTTTGACTCCAAGCCACGACATAACCTCTTTGTTGAAGGCCTCCTCATACAAATACAATGGTAGCATGCGCGAATGGAAGTCCTCCTTGTTGGCATATCTTGGCCACACAAATGTATGGTGGCGTTTCATGCTAAATGCTATGTTCTGCATGTTGCAATTGCACAGCTCCTGCAGGATGCGCAACCTCTTTGTTGCATCAATCAATCTGTTGTACCACTTGGAGGACGTCCATTTGTTGAAGGTGGTGTTCTCCAAGTCCGACCTCGACTGCCAGGGCTCGAACATTTTTTCCAAGCACCCCTTATTTGTTGGCGCCAATGGCCTTCCGGTGGGTGGTGTCCACTTGAGCACTGCGAATGCAAGCAACAAGTAGTCATAGGTGAAAGTACCACCTTTATCCTATGCTTCCTCATAGACCACGAGGATTTCCTCCAATAGGTAGCTGCACCAGTTGAAGACAACGCCATTGGCGTAAAAATTTTCCACCAATAGAGCATCCAGTGTGTTATCACCTGCTAATTTGCATTAATTTTTCCCAAAACATCTTATCTTTGTGTTATTTCTCCACTCAGATTTTCAAACTTTTTCACCAGCCCCATCAAGCTCCCATCACCTAAATCCTTCACTCAACTGATCATCCAAAATCATCATGTCCTCCATGAGTCAAAAATTTTGCGAATATCCCAAACCTATACCTAGTCTTAATGCTTATCTAAATCCCTTAGTTCCATCACTTCATTCATTTTTGCCCTTATTTTCATATTCTTGTTGAAAACAAAAAATATTCCTTTTATTAAGCACCCTTATCCTATCCACAAAGTCATGTGTTAAGCCTCATGTGCCCAAAGTCCTTAGAAAATAGAAAAAAAGGGGTTTATTGTTATTAATATAAATATTTTTATATTAAAATATTTATATTAATATTTAATCCAATATTTAATTTATGGAATCATGTCAAATCATGTCATGGGCACGAATCTCAATTTATAATGTGCAAAAGTCAAAGGTTGGATGGAGGGTGCACATACATATCGGGGATTGAAATAGAGAGGAGGTTAATTATGTGAAGGAAGGCCGGGAAAAAATACCGTGGTTTATTTGGTGGACACATGTTTTTACATGGAGCACATCGAAGGTAAAATAATTTTGGATTAAACCACTCCATCCCAAGCTCGATGTAATAAATGCACCATTTATCATATGTTTAATGTGGGGCATTTTTCCAGGAGTGCATTTCAACAACAAATATGGAATTTCTAATAAATGAAATTCTTCCTCACGATGAAAAGGTTTTACGGAGGTAAGATTCAAGTTTTACAAATTAAAGAAATTAATGTTTATTTCGATGCAAAATATTTAAATGGAAATATGCACATGAACGAAGACTTGGATAATTCTTTATCCAAAGTAGAATATAAAAGGTATTTTACCAAAGACGGTAAATTGGAAAAAACACACAGTAAATGTTTTTTCACAGTGAAACCGTAAATTGGAAAAACATAACACAGTAAATGTTTTTCATGTGAAATGGTAACAATAATTTTTTTTTATAGTGAGATGGTGAATTGGGAAAAACAAGACATGGTTTTAAAAGAACCACGGGCATGAATTAAATTATGGAAATTTAATTCTACAGGATAGAAAATATTTGGGAATTATTTTTATTTCAAATATATTATTCCCAAATGTTTAATGAGAATATGGATAAATGAAATTATATTTGAAATATTATGAGTGGAATTTCAAAGAGAACATGGCAAAGGAAGAAGCTGGAGCGTCAGAGGAATCTGCAGGGATGATGAAACCTTTTTTTTTTAAACTGTCATTTGTAATCATTGCAGAAGATAAAACGTTTCATTTTCAGTCATTTTTTATCAAACTGTATAAGTATTGGGATACTTGAATGAATTAATGTTGGCAGAAGTGCAAGATCACCTTTTGGTTGTATGAGACTCTATTTTGTAAATTTTCTGAATCTGAATTGAATATAAATGTAGAAGATTTTGAAGTCTCTATAAAAATATTCTAAAGGGTGGTGATATTAGCTTTGTTTCCTTTCATCGTATGTATTTCATATGACCTGTCTTTCATTTTCAATTTCTTCTATTTAGATTGGAGAGTTAAAGGCCCAGAATTCATCATTTGATGCTCTTGGCTTAAGCAATTTAAACTGTGTGATTGTCTTCTTAACTAATTCAGAATTCATTTTGATAATGCTCTGATGCAGTTATTAGTTTTCTTTATCTTCCTACACTCTATTTAAATTTAAGAATAAATTAGATTCATCACCTTGTTTAGCCTTTATCCTCTGGAGATTTCTATTGGGAGATGCATTGTTTTTGTTCACTTTCAGAATTTTGACTCCATAGCCCTATGTGTTCCTCCCCTTCTTTGCCAGAAAATTTATTAAACCCCAAAAACAAACCAAATCTAGCCACCGATTCCTAAAGAAATATCAAGTGACACAAGAGAGCCCTCTCTAAGTTGAGCAGGCTAGTGCCTCAGCTCTAAATCTGGTTGAAACAGTTACCTCTATCATTTATCTATTCAGTCGGACAAAATTTACAGAGTGCTAACACAGTGTACACTCTCCCTTGTAGTAGGACCTCATGACCTTGCTATCAATTATGTAGCAATC
>ML777467.1:2241570-2252876 GCA_009831015.1 Picea engelmannii | reverse complement strand
CCCCCCCCCCCCCCCTCTGTATGTGAAACCTCTCATATAGGTTGGGCTCCCCCTTTTTCTTGACATGCTTATTGGGACCCTGAAAACCTTTGGACACGTGCTCACTCTCGAGGGACAATCCAATAAGTTGGTGGATGTCTTCTGCGTGGATTGGATATCGCCTATCCAACCATAGACTTCTGTCATGCACCTTGTTGATCAGAAACTTGGTACACCTTGCAACTTCCCCATTGGTGTTGAAAACTGGTAAGTCCCTAAGGTTCATGATGGTAGAGTTGAAAAAATTGATAAACTCAGGATTTTTCACAAACTACATGCCTCCCAACTCATCTAGAGCGACACTCTAGAAGACATCTATATTCATCTGAGGGAACAAGATCAGGTCTGTCAGTTCAAGGTTGAGGAGATTGACTTGCTCAACCTTCCTCTTGAGATCACCCACGATCTCGACCTAGGGGTCACGGGGCTCATCTGGTACTGCATCCTTTGAAACGACACTTTATCTCCCTATAGCTCTCGGCATGGTCAGTCTGAACTATCAACAAATTGCACAGGTGAAATAGGCATTGGGGATCACGAATAAGGGTCAAGGGATTACACAAGCTTGCTCACTCTTCATAATTCATAAATATCTAAGTTCTCTCTAGGAAACAATGTGTCCTACATCGATTTCTTAGAACCTTATACCCGAGCTAAGCTGGAAAGTTATATAATAATTTTTATTCATCATTACCCTATAGATGCAACTTGGATCTGATTTGTCTGATGGGACTCCTTAACGGGGTAAATCTCTCAGGCGATATCATCATTTACTGGGCAAGTTGGTCAGAGACATGGCCGATTTCAGACCTTGCCATTTAACAGATGAGAATCTTGGCATGAAAACCAATGGAATCTTCGCATATTGCAACTTTATGGTTTAAAAAAATTTGGATGGGTTACTGTATCAGTAATAAAGGTTGTGACTGGACTGGGTTCGTGTGGCACATGGACTCAAATTGTGTCTGGATTCACTCTCCCTCCGAAAACAAATGGGTCCCCATCATATTAATTATTGTCATTAATAGGTTTTTGACGCTTATGATCATAGGTTGTTGAGTAAGCATTTATACATCAAAACAACACTTAAACAGAAAAAATTAACTACATGTCATGGCACAACAATGCACTTTTCGACTTTATTAACTAAATTTATAGAAATTGAAGAAAACTCAAATCTAACTACTATACATGATCCTTTGGACTAGAGCGATAGTCCTTTAGCTTAGTTCTACTATAGATAGGGTTTCAGGTGAGTGCCATTCACCCATCCTAGCCGCAGCATACCATCCATTTGCGCAAGTCAGACTGCTCTAGAAGGTCGGATATCTGCAACTATAAATGGTCCCAACCAATGCATGCATAACTTTCCTGGATGTTTCTGGTATCGACTGTCATAAAGTAAAACCTTGTCTCCTTGCGCAAATACTTTGGTATTAATTTGTCTTTCATGCCAAGCTTTTTGCCTTGCTTTCTCAACTGACTGATGGAAGTGTGCTAAAAACCTGGTCTCTTCAAGTTCTTGTAACTCCATGAGCCTCTGCGCAACTGATTCATCCTTCAAAATGTGTGTAATATTTGCAATGTAAAAACTTGGGGTAATGAATTATGCAGGTACCACAACCTCTTTCCCATAGACTAGCTGAAATGGAGTGTACTTATGGAGTTTCTTTTTGGTTGTCCTATAAGCCCATAAAACTATTGGAACTCTATCATCCCAATCCTCCCTTTTTGCGCAACAAACCTTCGTTAACCCTCTCTACAGAATCTTGTTAAATGCCTCTACTATTCCATTGTCTTGTTGATGGTAGGGGATAATTTTATGATGTTGGATCAAGAACTTTGTTGTAAGATTTTCTATTGTACTACTGATAAAATGAGCTCCCTGATTATTGGTCAGACTCTTAGGACATCCAAACCGAGTGATAATATTTTCAAAAATGAACCTAGCAGTAGTATCGGTCGAACAATCCTAAACAGTTGTTGCCTCATACCAACATGTAAGGTAGTCAGTTGTGGTAATAATATACCCAGCCTTTGAATGCTTAGTTGTGGGGTTGATTGTCCCAATGAAGCCAACAGCCCATTTGTCAAATGCTTGTAGCACTCGAACTGGTTGAAGAGGTTGTTCATCTCATCATGATAGATTACTCACTCTTTGACAAACATCGCAATATCTAGCATATGCATTTTCATCCTTGAAGAACGTGGCCCACCATAGTCCAGCTTTGAGGACTTTCTGCGCAGTGGCCTTTCCCCCAACATGGGCTCCCGCAACTTCAATGTGGAACTCCCACAGTACATCTCATCTTTCATGATCTAAGACACATCTCCTGAGGATGCTATCGAGTCCCAACTTATAAAATTTTCCTGCAATAAATTGATAGTCTGCTACTCTAACCACCATATGACGTTTCTCAGTTGCGGAGTACATTTCTGGGCAATCCCCTGTACTTAAGAAGACTGTTATGTCTTCTAGGCATTCTAGTATGGCCTCAACCTAAAACAGGTCTACATCTGGGAGTTGATCATCGAATGCTCTTCCACTTTCCCCTGACTCTAATCTAGATAGGTGATCAGGCCCTATGTTACATCTTCCAGGCTTAATGATCACTTCAAAAGAAAATTCCTGAAATAGTAGAAACAACCGACAAATTCTTCCTTCCAACACAGGTTTGTTAACTAGATATTTAAATGCAGAATAATCAGTAAAGAAAATAACAAGAGAACCTAGCAAGTAATGTTTAAACTTCTGATAAGCATAAATCATAGCTAAACCCTCCCTTTCTATGGTTGTATATTTTCGCTCAGCTTGTGACAACTTCCTACTAGAAAAATAGATAGGATGATCCATGGCTCCATGTCCTGGTTTCACTAAGATGGCTCCCCAGAAAATCCCTGATGCGTCTACGTGCATGTCAAATTCATTTTCCCAGTTTGGAAATATCAGAATAGGTGTTGTGTTGATATTTTCCTTCAGGATATCAAATGATTTATCACACTTTGGGGTCCATTGGAAGACTTCTAACTTCTTTAGTAGATTCCCCAGAGGTGCAGTGATATTTGCATATCTTCTGATAAACCAGTGATAGTACCCTGTGTGCCCCAACGTGGAGTGCAACTGCTTAGCAATCGTAGGTGGTGGCATGTTCATAATAACCGAAAATTTGGCTGGGTCTACCATTACTCCCTCTCAGCATACTATGTGGCCCAACAAATTTCCATGTGGCACACAGAACATACACTTTTTGAGATTCAACGATATATTCAAGTCTCTACATCTGTCAAACATTAGACATAGTAGCATTGTTATCACTCCAAAAAATCACTCCCCAACTGTATAAGGGTGTAAGCTTGGTAAATTTAAAAATATCAATAATTTGGAGGAAAAGAGGATCAGATCGGATGACATTATAAACTCATATCCATTTAGAAATACATCAGTCACTTGAAAGACCAAGGCTTTCAACTATGTAACTCAGAAAGTTTTAACTTAATGTGTGGAAACAAGGAGAAGACCTATTATGCTAACAGAAATACCTATACAATAGTATATGTGGATGGCCAGTAATGATAGGTAAATACTCTTCACACCAAAAGAAACATATATAAGATTGCATATAATATATGGCCATACCTAATAGGTAAATACTTGCAACTTTAGCTTATGAATGCACCAACAGGATAACAGTTATCTGGAATTAAGAAAAACATTAGAAGAAAAGTATATAAGTTTAGTATACCAACTAAGAGATGGGATGACAGCCTTATGTCATTGAATATACATAAACTTGGAAAGAAAGGAAATGGAAAACTAAATAACACAGTGAAAGAAGCTCGATGTCAAGATATATTAATGGACATCACCAAAGGATGAAATGTACAAGTCTTCAAGAATAGAACCATAGTCCTTAGACTGTTCTTCCTCCCTGGTGAACTGTGTCTCTATGGGATTTAAATAATCTTTACAGATCAGTTTCAATATCCTAAAAAGATAGATCTGATAACCTCTTTTCCTATCTCAAATTCAAATTTGTGAGGTGGCTGGAAAAGACAGAAATTTATGGAAATATGTTGCTCAAATATTGACCCATATCTCTCAAACCAAAATAGATGTGTACAAAATGGAAGATTCTTTTGTACATTTGTTTGTTTTGAGAAAAAACCTCTCTCATTTCTTTGAGATTCATTTTCATTTTCCCAGGATATGCATTTCAAAAACATGTGTCAAACAGGGAAATTCTGAGATCCAGAAATTAGAGCTCAGAGATGAATTCGATTCTCCAAATATATGACACCTGTAGGAAAAATGAGTGAGGTTATTGTTCTTTGACGTGTTAGTAAAACAATCCTCCACCCGTTTCTCAAAATGATTCTCCAGTTGCTCAGAATCATCATTTGAAAATGATGACTCATCACAGTAAAAACAGACTCTTCTGCACTTTTGGCGGCTCATTTACCCTTGAAAATCTTATTTAGCCGCCAAAAAGGAAAACTTTCGGCGGCTCATTACACTGTAAAATTACCACTTAGCCACCGAAAGATAAATTTAACTTTTGGTCTATTTTATGAGGTGAAATCCTTATTTTATTGAATTGATATGATTATAAGCCTTTCTCATAAACTCCATGACTAAAAATACATCTTCTCTCTAAATCTATCTTATCATGTGAAATCTCAATGATTTTGGAAATCATTTTTTATCGCTAACATCTAGCTCCAACTGGGATGGAGACCTTCCTGTAAGGTTTCCAAGAACCACAGATCTAATGCCTTTCCTGAAAGATAAAATATGAACTTAATGTCTAGTGTTGCATGGGCATGGAGTCGGTATTCCATTGGGTATGGAGTCATCCATTTCACCTCTTTCTGAAAATATTCCATGACTGTATGGATGATCTCTATATATCTTCAAGACTGCCTTTATTCACACAAATTAATTGCTACATCTGTTGCAAAATGAAAGAAAAGGAATGCTTGGGCAGTAAGCTTGTTTCCTACCTACTCTACTCTAACCACTTCTGCAATTTGGTTAGGTAAAGGAAAATTTCCATAACAACCATCCAAGTAATTTTAATACTGAAATGATTTCATCATCCTCACTGATCAATATTTGATGTTTGAAATGCAACAACAGTGATAAAAAATCTTTCACAAAACCAAAATTATCTAGAAATACTGATAAGTTTAAAAAATATGAAGTCTTCATGTTCTCTAAAATGTATGATTCTATGAAGGCTGCCACTGGATCTTTGAAACTGATATCAGAAATCTGTTGGTCTTCAGGAAACAATTCCACCTGTATGACTGCTTCTCTGCCAAACTATTGATAACCTTCTTCTTCTTTTATGATTACCTTGTGATCATCAAATCCTTTGACCTCTTCTTCAAAATAGTGTTCAGAAAATGATGATAGAGCAGTATTTGAATAACAGAGATTTTGATCAGCTATAAAAATGTAGTTGTCTATACAATCATGAGTTATCATAGGTTCAACATGCTTTGTAAACTGATCATAAATTTTACATGAATACCTGTCTCTGGAATGCTCTGCCAATGTTGAAGAATCTGATTCATAATCTGAGATAATCTTAGTTGCTTGTTGTTGTTCTAAAAATGCCTCATAGTCATTACCTTCCTGCTCAAATTCTGAACTATACTGACATTCTGTTGGCTCAAATTTATGCAGATTTTCAAAATCAACCTGCTCTTGGATCCTCCTCGAAGCATGAATATTTTCCTCCACCTCTAAGGCATCTTCAAATAGAATGCTTAATGATGAAGATTTCCTTTCTAGCAGAAGAAGGGCAGGTTTTGAATGTAATCCCATCACATAATATATCATGGAAGCTATCTTTATAGGCTTAATATCCAAAGGCATAGCATGGTATATGCTGCAAAATATTTGATTGAAAGCAGGCAAAGTTTGATTTTGTTCTCTCTTCAAAGCATAGAAATCAGCAAGGTATGAATCTATTGATTTGTTTTCACCCCAATACTTCATAAAAAAATTTGAGAACTCGATCCAAGAACCAATAGAATCATCTCTTAGACCCTTAAACCATAGACCAGCATCTCTGATCAAAAATTTTGAAAAATATCTCATGATCACATCTTCATGAACAATCTAAAAACGATCAACAAAATCCAAAAAGGATTCCAAGTGTCTTTCAGCTGAAGCTTGATTCTCTCCAAAAAACCAAGGGAGATATTCATAAGAGTCAATAGGATAAGGATGAAGAAGAGAGGGTATATTTAAAGGCTTAAACATCTTCATCCTGATTTTGATTTGGAAGGTTGTAGGTTGATCATGAGGGATATCAAGTCATTGACAAGGTTCAGAAAAATTGGCAAGAGGAATTGAAATCTGACAGGGTTTTGAAACAATTGTAGTTTTTTCAAGCTAACATGGTTGAACAGATTCTAGAGGAATTGAAATACAGTGGTCATATTTATGAGAAGGCTGAGGCAAAATGACTGATTTAACTTCTATAATACAAGCAAGCTGCAAATCTTCTTCTAAATATGGATTTATAAAAGATGGTTGATAATATTCAGAATATACAAAATAGAGGATAATTATTTTAACATGTGAAGGGAAAAGTATAAAGGAGATGATAAAGAATAACAATAGTTCATAAAGTAAACTGATGAACTGGTACCTAGATTTTGAATTCAGCCTCTTCATCTTCTATCAGTTGGATTCTCCCCAGTGGAGTCTTTGATGTGGAGTTGCCAGGAAAATGTTTACAGTCAAATTTTATGTTTGTCTCTTGTATGCCATCAAGAAAAAAATATGTTTCGTTCTCCCAAGGAAACTTTGCTTTCACTTTCGTTCCTTGGCAGTGGCGCCATTTTTTTATCACTCCAAGAAATCACTCCCCGACTGTAGAAGGGTGTAATCTTGGTAACTTTAAAAATATCAATAATGTGGAGGAAAAGAGGATCAGAGCGGATGACATTATAAACTCATATCCATTTAGAAATACATCAGACACTTGAAAGACCAAGGATTTCAACTATGTATCTCAGAAAGTTTTAACTTAATGTGTGGAAACATGGAGAAGACCTATTATGCTAACAGAAATACCTATACAATAGTATATGTGGATGGCCAGTAATGATAGGTAAATACTCTTCACACCAGCAGAAACATATATAAGATTGCATATAATATATGGCCATACCCAACAAGTAAATATTTGCAACTTTAGCTCATGAATGCACCAATAGGATAACAGTTATATGGCATTAAGACAAACATCAAAAGCAAAGTATATAAGTTTAGTATACCAATGAAGAGATGGGATGATAGCCTTCTATCATTGAATATACATAAACTTGGAAAGAAAGGAAATGGAAAACTAAGTAACACAGTGAAAGAAGCTTGATGTCAAGATATATTAATGGACATCTCCAAAGGATGAAATGTACAAGTCTTCAAGAATAGAACCACAGTCCTCGGATTGTTCTTCCTCCCTGGTGAACTATGTCTCTATGGGMTTTAAATAATCTTTACAAATCAGTTTCAAGATCCTCAAAAGATAGACCTGATAACCTCTTTTCCTATCTCAAATTTGAATTTGTGAGGTGGTTGGAAAAGACAAAAAWTTTTGGAATAATGTTGCTCAAATATTGACCCATATCTCTCAAACAAAATATTTGTGTACAAACTGGAAGATTATTTTGTATATTGATTTTTTGTGAGAAAAAACCTCTCTCATTTCTTTGAGATTCATTTTCATTTKCCCGAGATCTGCATTTCAAAAACATGTGTCAAACAGGGAAATTCTAAGATCCAAAAATTAGGTCTCAGAGATGAATTCGATTCTCCCAATATATGACACATGTAGGAAAACTAAGAGAGGTTATTGTTCTTTGACATGTTAATAACAAAATCCTCTGTCTGTTTCTCAAAATGATTCTCCAATCGCTCAAAATCATCATTTGAAAATGATGACTCAGCACAGTAAAAACAGACTCTTCTGCACTTTCGGCTGCTCATTTTCCCTTGAAAATCTTATTTAGCCGCCAAAAAGGAAAACTTTTGGTGGCTCATTACACTGTAAAATTACCACTTAGCCACCGAAAGCTAAAATTTACTTTTGGTCTATTTTATGAGGTGAAATCCTTATTTTATTGAATTGATATGATTATAAGCCTTTCTCATAAACTCCATGACTAAAAATACTTCTTCTCTCTAAATCTATCTTGTCATGTGAAATCTCAATGATTTTAGAAATCATTTTTTATCGCTAAAAAGTGCTACATTTTCCTTGAGAAAACTGTATACCATCTAATCATACATATAAACTTCTATAAACTTGTGGATAAATTCTCAAAAAGTTGTTATTACAATACTGGAAAAAATTATAGGGGCGTTCTTTAGGCCGAATGGCATCACATTGTATGCAAATGACCCCCATTATGTTATGAATGTAGTCTTCTTTTTGTCTTATTCAGCAATCCTTACTTGGTGATACCCCAAAACTTCATCTGTAAATGAGTAAGATTCTTTCCCCGCAACTTGATATAGCACCTCATCAGTAAAAGGTGTTGGGAAAGGGTCATGCACACAGGCAGAGTTAAGGCTTATGTAGTCCACACAGACCCTAATTTCCTATGTGCCTTTCTTTCTCTGGATGACTATTGGGTTGACCCATTCTACTTCTTCCACTTCAAAAATAAGTCCAACTTCAAGCATCTTGTTTATTTCCCTCTTAACCTTCTCCTTCACTATGGGGTTAAGGTGATATGGTCTATGCCTCAAAAGATTTGATCCTGGTTTTAGTTCAATTTTCATATCTATCATAGCTCCTTTAATCCATTTTAGCTCTGAAAATGTATTTGGGAACAAATCCTCATACTCTCGCAACAAGATATGTATTTCTTGGCTAGTATGACTACAAGGTTTATGGGTGCAGGGGGTGAAGTAGGGACTTGCGCAATCTTAGGGTAAATAATAGGGTGAGGGGATTTCTATTGTATCTCGGGGATAGGGATATTTTGAAATACTTCTATGGCATTTTTAAAAAATAGATTTTGTTTCAGAGGATCATACATGTCCTCCTTGGGCGCTACTTTCTGGATCTGAGGAAAATTGTCAGCATCTGCGCCAGTCTTTGCCCCTCCTCGAGTGATGATATTAAGGTTGGGAATTTGTCCCCTAATAACTCTCTTGATATCTGAAATGATGAGGTTAGTTCCTCATTTTCGTACCTGATCTTCCCATTTTGCAGTTAGTTTTGGGAAGTCTTCAGTTGTGTGCCCATTAGTTCTGCAGTGAGAGCACCATGGTTGCCTCGGATGAGGAAAATCTCTATCCATGTTGTAGCATCTACTTGGTCCTCTTCCCCTAGTTCTTCCTCCTCTGAAGTATCCTCCTACTCCACCTCCTTGACCTCTTCCCAGTCCCTGAGGGGCTTCAGTCACCCTAAATGATGTCTAATCTAGCCTATCCGCAAGTGCATCCAATTCTCTACATTGATTCGTAGCATGTGTGGTAGATGCACAAAACTTGCAGTGCACATTATTCAGTATTGTTGAATACTTATGAATAACAGGGCATTTTCTTGGCCCATGCCCATGGATTCATCAAATATCACAATACTCAACTATTGGCACTACTTGATTACCTGGAAAAGCATTATATGGGGTGGGGTTATGGAATGGTAAATTCGCAGATACTTGTGCAAATCCTCTTGTGGGTCTGGATGAGGGTCCCATCATGTAACATCCCAGGTTTCGAACCCCCATTTTAAATAATGTATGGTTACAATGCTGAGATTCCTAAGTGCCCAAACAATTATTAAAGGGCCAGTACGCCCAAGAAATGTAATGTTTTGATCATTATTAATGATAACACATATTTGGTTGCTAGATGGACAAGAACTAGAGTTATAGGGAGTTATGATTCCACAAGAGAGGCAGCTTGAGGGACTAAGTGTTTATTCCTATATTTTAATTACCCTTTTTTTTGTCTAAGGGAGGGGATCGGTTACGTGAGCTTCTTGGAGAAGGCCAGGAGGTTCTTGTTTCCCCACAAGGTTACTTAAACCCACTTCTGGTCTGATGGGGAGATTGGACTGATGACTTGTTCATTGTTTTTCCTGTTCACTCACTCATTCTTCCCTCACGCACTCCCATGCACCCCCTAACTCATCTATTGATCCCTCATCATCCTATGTCTTGGCTTGGCAAAGGAAACGGAGCTACTGAAGAACTTAGCCACGGGGTAGTTGGTTGTAGTGGTCGCTGGTGTGATCTAGTTGTGACCTGGGGCCTGCATGTCTGAAATGCATTGGATTGTACCCTGTTTTTCTCACAACCATGAGTCCTGAGAGTTCCAGCATTGGGATTATGGACCAGCTATGCTAGAAGCCCTGGCAGGAAGGAGAAGGACTGCATGAGGAACTGCGTGGCAGAGAAGGGAGGAGGTCCATTCTCTCTAGTGGCACAGGCTGGGTAGAAGATATTTGGGTACTTGGATTGTTGTAGGTGTTGGGAAACCTATGAGAGCTTGAGATTTTGAGAGCTAACTGGTTTGGGAACCCAATTACACTCTGGAACTGTCCTTATGGATTCATAGCCCTAGCTCAGGGGTGACACTGTTATTGAGATTTGGAGCAGTGGTGTCTATGGTTGGGTGGAAAGTCCTTGGTCTGCAGCCAGTTGGTGTCGCCTTATATAAATATAAGTGCTATCTTTTGTTATTATTATTATCTGTGTATGAATGTATTCTTCTATGTAACTATTTATCGTTAATTGAATCTTTAAAACATGCATGATTTCCATATATTACTGTGCATGTCGTTAATTTTGTTGTCTTATGCATCCTTAATAAAAGAATAAGGTATCAGCATGAGAAAGAAGTCCAAGGGCGGGCTTGTAGGTAGCGTACCCAGCCTATGGATGGTTGGGTATGTTATAGCGATGGTCCATGATCGAACAGTCCAGATCAAATCGTGAATTCACATTTCACGACTTCGTCTCTTGGAGATTTTTCGCCTGAGCTTATCCTCCTTGCAAATCCACTGGATCCAACGGTTGTTGTTCATTCGTGATCAGATCCAATGGATGGGATCTGTTCCTCTCATGTGCACTCATTCCTCCTGTCTAGACTCTGATCTAACGGTCCAAATTCTTCACAGTGTTCAATCGAATGGCCACTATCACTCCTCCTCCTGAGCTTACGCGTCCTCCTGACTTGGAAGAATTTCTAAGTGTCAAAGGCCTCAACCTTTGATCCTTCTGTTGTAGTAAAATCT
>ML777467.1:2205221-2223075 GCA_009831015.1 Picea engelmannii | reverse complement strand
ACTTGCACCGGTAAGTTGCTCTAGTGTTGGTTGTTGTAACTGTTCTTCCAATTAATTTAGTGTTTGCTTGTCTTATCTTCTAGGGATTCTTTTGTAGTGGGTGTTACTTTTGAGCGTTTAGACTACCTTAGAGTGTCTTGGATATTCTCACATAGTGGAGGATCCCAAGATCTACCGGTCACGAAGGCTTCTTGGCCAACCGTCGGTTACACCCCACCACCATTAAGGTGGAAGCTAGACCAACAAGGGTCTTTTAAAGCGATCGGGTTACAAACCATTGTGCCCAAACACCCCCCTGAGGAATCGACCATTTTGGACCTTGAAGCAACCACTCTTGGCATGGTTGAAACCCCAACCACTAATTTCTTGGAACCTTTTATTGTACCAATTCAATTTCACGAGCGCCAGATAGTGTCGCACACAGCAATGGAAACAAATGTTGTTACTCCTTCTGGGAATTCTTTAATTCCCACCATGGTTGTCACCACAGGAGAGTTGTCATATCCTAACCTACCATCGTCGGTCCAAGCCACCATGGTCTCGACCGCAACTACTTCGCACAGTAGCCTGAACCCGTCTTTGGCGGCGGCCATAACCCCTTTCACACCAAGTGCAATAGGCCCTCCGTTCTCATACGGGATGCCTAGTTTGGGTATAAGTCCTGTACTTTCCTACTCCACTTTATAGACTTTGGGTCTGGGGACAGGGAGCTCTAGCGCTCCTCTGCAAGGTCACATGGGGGGCACTCCTGTCCCTTTTAACGCTTTTCCTTACGGAGGAGGTCATATCTCTCCTTCATCTCGTTCACTTGGTGGTTCACATCAGCAATCCGTCGGGCAGCCTACACACAATAGTTTATTTGGAGCGGGGAGTCAAGGACCACCTTCACATAGTATGTCGGTAGGTTCGACACCGTTTTCTTGGAACAAAACATTTGGTAACAACACCTTCTCATCAGCTGCTTTCCTGACTGGGGGAAACCCCATTTTTGGACAATCTACTCCTGTGCAGGGTACTATTCCTGCACAGGGGGAAAACCTAGCAGGACCTTGGAATTCAAGGCAAGGATCTGTTCCCTCCTCCGGAATTTCGATCTGGGGTAATTATTTCCACAATCAATGGAACTCTGGACAAACTACTATGCCTATCCCCACGGGACCGGCATGGGGTAATCCTTCCCAAAGTCCTTCAAATACAATGCATGCCCAACAATCTATGTCCTATTTGGGAAATCAACCGATGATGTCTCCACATATGCAAAATCCTTATGTTGGCCAAGGCCATGGTTTCTACCAGAATCTGGGCTAGCAGCCAAACTTTTCCTGGAAACCTGGTGCCAGTCAAACTCCAGGTCCCTTTTTCCCCGATTATCAGCAGCAACCCAAACTACCATTCCTGGTGACTTTACACTTTCCATATTTGACGAGGTTGTTGAATGACCCTATTTGTCACGATCTGCATTGGCCTCCTATGCCAACAAAGTTGCCTTCGGACATTCCAAAGTTCAAATCCAAGCCTAATGAAGATCCAGGAGATCATGTGACTACCTTTCATCTTTGGTGCTCATCTAACTCATTGAAAGATGACTCCGTACAGTTGCGATTGTTTCAACGTACTCTCATTAGGAGTGCTGCAAAATGGTACATTGAGCTCGATTGCTCAAGATACTCTTCTTTTGGCGAACTGGCGATGGATTTCCTTAACCATTTCCAGTTACCTGTGAGATACGACGCTGGCACAGAGCTGCTTGCCAATTTTTAACAGACAATAGTGGACCATATCTCTGATCACATTTGAGAATGGAGACGTCGAAATAGTTTAATCAAAGTACCAGTCCCACCAGCATTCCTGCTTGAGTGGTTCCTTAAGTCTTTGGTCCTGCAGTTATCCAAAGACGTCACGACATCCAGAGTTTTCTCTGAAGAAGACGCCATCATGAGGGCTCAACACTTTGAGCTCATCTATTCTCAGTCCAGTTTATTATAAAACATCTTTCCAGATGTGCCACGTTCAATACTGGATAAAACTAGAAAGAGAGTTGGACCGCATGCCGATGGTATTGTCAGTTCAGCACAAACCAAGCCCGATGAGCAATTGACAAAGAAGTTGCAACAGTTATCCATACAACACACAGTGGCTAGGAAAAATACTTCTTTGGCTGCTCCCCCTACCCAAACGTCGAAAGTACACGCAGTGCAGTCGACTAACCCAAAGGCCACCCAGCAGCCTGAAGGGAAGAAAAAACAACGAAAGAAGGGTAAGGGGGATAAAAAACCCAACGATAATGCTGGCGGGGACAACACTGAAAAATGGAAGGTGAGGTATCCTTGTAACTTGTGCGCGGAAGACCACTCGACCCATCTATGTCCTCGACTTGCAGAGGCCCAAAAATTTGTCACACAGCAACAGCAGGCGGTGTTGACGAACCCATTTCAACATGGGAAAAATCTAACTCAAGCCTCTGCAAGCACGGAAGGGGGCAGCCCAAAAACCTGCCCGCCTCCGAACAACCCCTCATCCGCAAACATTTATATGGTTAGGGGTGATGCTTTCATATCGACTAGAGCACACGATTATAGTAAACCAAGCGCTTCTAAGAAGGGTAAAGAAGCTGACCTCCCATCTCTTCCTCTACATATTGAGAAGACGTTGGGAGAAACAATGACACGCATTCCAAAAGGTGCATTTAAAAAATATTCTGATAACCCAAACGCAAGGGCCGCCCGTAACTACTCTGTGGTGAAAGATTTATCACAAACCCCTTGCGCGGTGTCTCCTTTGGAGGTCCTCCAAAGCTACCCTGCTCAGAGGAAAGCCTTGTTAACCACTTTGGGCTATACTGAGACTTGTAATCTGGGTACCATCATGTTAAATACAACCGACTTAAAACCTCATATGCCTTACCACGTAGCGTTTCAGATAGTAGTGGCTTATCCCACGAAAACTTTTACTTGGAATATCTTCTGCACGGTGGTTGATGAGGGAACTTTGACATGCGTTATGTCATTGGCATGTTGGAAGGCCATTGGCCAGCCCGTTTTGTCTCCATCACCTACTCTCCTCACTTCTTTCGACGGTCGTTCATTCCGACCACATGGCATCATTCCTTCTTTCCCCGTGCATTTAGGAGGGAATACTGTGTGTGTTGAAGTAGAGGTAGTCGATGCTCCCCTCGATTATAACCTCTTGTTAGGACAGAGTTGGACTTATGCCATGCAAGCTGTGGTTGCTACAGTTTTCTGGGTCTTGTTGTTTCCACACGAGGGTTGGATAGTGACCATCGATCAATTGTCTTTCTCCAGATCTGACCTAGATTTTGGGGCATCCACGGTCCCGATGATTGATAATCCTCAACCAGGTGTCATCAATGTAGGAGTTGGTTTGTGCCCATCCTTGATGGGTACCTTTGATTACCCACCTCCTCACGGCGATATCAAATTTATATATAATGACCATAAGGTTGAGATTTTTCAAGTTTCGTTGTTCTGCACAACTTACTTTGAGGATCCATGGATTCTTCCTTCCCCATCAGCCACGATGGATGAGACATGGCACCCAAGCATGTTCATGCCCTTGTCTATTGTTGAAGTAGCATACTCTTTAGTCCAGCAAGCTTCAGCTAACACTAATCTGATTCCTGCACAAGAGTTAGATCCACTTCTAGAGCCTATTTGGGCTCAGGTTTCTCTCTCTAACGTTGATTCGTTAGACTTAGTCTTGCCTTTTGATGAAGAAGTAATTGAAGAAATGACTATTCCAGACAAACCTTGGGAAGATATTCATCACAGATCATATTTTCTCCCAGAGATAATCCGAATTGAAGCAGGAGAATTCACCGTGACCATGACGGGAGATCAATCGTGTCCTATTAATCTCTTAGCTACACATGAAATTTATGCTGAGGGAAATATGGAAACTATCGCTGACACTATACCAATAAATATCTCCCGAAACCCTGGAATCGTGGAGAACGTCTTCATTGGAGCGGATTGCTCCCTCGAAGAGATTCAAATCTATACAGATCTTTTCAAAGAATTCTGTGACATTTTTTCCTGGTCTTATGAGGAAATGCCAGGTATCGATCCCAAAATAGTTGAACATGAAATCACAACATATCCTGATGCCAAGCCTATTTGACAAAATCTTCATCCAGTTAATCCCAAGAAAGCAACAACCATCAAGATTGAGGTTGAGAAATTGCTAAAGGAAGGTTTTATCTATCCTATCCATTTGACTCAATGGGTGTCAAATCCTATGTCGGTCAGTAAAAAACAAGCCACGATTCATGTCTGTACTAATTTCCGTGATTTGAACAAGGCATGTCCCAAAGATAAATTTCCAACACCATTCATTGACCAGATCATTGATGAATGTGTTGGTTGCGAAGCCTTTTCTTTCATGGATGGTTTTTCGGGATATAATCAAATCCAAATCAAACCCGAAGACCAACACAAAATGGCATTCATTTGTCCTTGGGGTACATTTGCATTTCGTAAGATTCCTTTTGGTCTTAAAAATGTTGGAGCCACCTTCCAGCGGTCCATATCTTTTGCTTTTCATGACCTCAAGCATATAGTCGAGGCCTATCTAGATGATTTAGCATCATGATCTCGCAAGAGAACGGATCATCCTACACACCTTAGACTAATCTTCGAACGTTGTCGCTACTTTAGGATTCGCTTGAATCCAAACAAGTGTAGCTTGTGCGTAACGTCAGGACATTTGTTAGGTTTCATCGTATCAACAACAGGGATCATGGTCAATCCTCTCGAGGTGGAGGCAATAATCTAGTTGCCCCCCCCCCCCACACACAATCCTTCAACTTCAAAGTCTACAAGGCAAAGCGAACTTTTTACGATGCTTCATCACCAACTATGCCGAAATCACCAATGGCTTTATGCACTTACTGAAGAAAGACGTTCCTTTTTACTAGGATGAAGCTACTCAATGCTCTTTCTACGCATTAAAACATGCCCTCACAACTGCACCTCTGCTATGGCCACCTAACTATAACAAATATTTCTTATTATATCTGGCTACCACAGATTCAACCATTGGCATGGTTTTAGTTGAGGAAGATGATTTGTTCTCAGAATACGTGATCTATTACCTGAGTTGAGGCCTCATAGGACAAGAACTCAATTATTCTCATATCGAAAAACTTGTGTTGGCAGCAGTTCATGCTATTCAATGGTTCTGTCATTATGTTCTATTTCACAAGACCACCATCATTGCTGTCGTGAATCCATTCCAGTACATGTTGACACGACGGGTTATAGGCAGAAAAATTAGTAGATGGATAGTCATCCTCCAAGAATTTGACTTAGACTTCATTTCGGCAAAGTCCAAAAAATCATTGGTCTTCGCAGAACTTATTTCGGAACTTCCAGTTGAGTCAAGTGACGTTGTGCTTGAAGAATCGCCTATCCGGGGAGATATGTTTTTTATCACATCTTCAGATCCATGGTATGGAGATATACTTATCTATCTCCAGAATTTGAACTGCCCCACTTCTACTTCTCGTGATGAGCATCGGCGTATACGCCATCAGGCTAAGAATTATCTCATACTCAATGATACATTGTATGGAAGAGGTGTAGATTGCATCTTACGTCGATGTCTCACACATGAGGAGGCAGTCATCGTACTCAATGATTTCCATACCATAGCTTGTGGCAGTCATTTTTCTGGGTTAGCAACAGCCCAAAATATTCTACGAGCAGGTTACTTCTGGCCGACACTTATCAAAGATTGTATAGAATTGGTCAAGAAGTGCCATCCGTGCCAAGTCTTCTCTCGGAAGATGAGGGCACATCCCACTCCTATGTTTCCTGTCATCACAGTTGGTCCCTTCACCAAGTGGGGGATTGATTACACTACTTGCAGCCCCCCGTCAGCAAGGGGGCACTGCTATATCATCGTATTTGTAGACTACTTCACTAAGTGGGTCAAAGCTATGCCAATGTTTAAAGATGATGGAGAGACTGCAACTCTCTTTTTATTCAACCAGATCATAGCAAGGTTCGGCGTCCCGAGAGAGATTGTTACTGACGATGGCAGTCACTTTCATAACCAAATGATGACCGAATTAACATCAAACCTTCGGTTATGGAAAAAGCATTCATCACCCTACTACCCCCAAGCCAATGGGCAGGTGGAAGCTGTAAACAAAACTCTTAAGACTATTCTACAGCGAACTATCAACTCAACCAAGTCAAACTGGCATTTGATGTTATACTCGGCATTATGGGCTTACCGAACATCTGTGAATACTGCAACCATTTTCTCACCTTTTCAACTCGTTTACAGGCTGGAGGCAATCTTGCCCATCGAATGTCAGATCCCATCTCTAAAATTGGCAGTACAATTATTTCCAAACACTTCTCCACTTGAAGAACGGTTAGTACACCTTGAGCAGCGTCGTGATGTGGCCCTGGCCAACGAGGCTCACAAACACAAGGTCAAGTGTCAGTATGATAGGTCCATTCGTCCTTGGATTTTCTCTGAAGGCAACCTTGTCCTAGTCTATGACCAAGATAAGGACCCCCTGGGGGTAGGAAAATTCAAACCCATGTGGTTCATACCCTTCATCATAAAAGAGGTATTAAAAAAGGGTGTTTATCATTTGGTTGATTTTGAAGGGAATGCTTTGGCGGAGCCTAGAAATGGGCTCTACCTCAAGAAGTATTACTCATAGGCAGGTCATTGTGGGTAACTTTTTGTAACATATGTATAGTCTTTGTACTATTACTTTTTAGTTTCTTTTAAGTGTTATGGACGTGTCATTGATGTTATATTTTGTCAATATGGTATATGTCAAGTGATTCTGAGGTGTTCATTGGGTATTCAGATGGTGCTAGTCAGCACACTCGGAGGCTTGCCTCTGCAGCTTGGGTAATATTTACACCTCAAGGCCAGTTGTTATCTTCCAGAGGTATATGCTTAGGTGACACCACAAATAATGTCACCGAGTATAGTGCAGTTATTGAGTTGCTTCGTGACGCTTTGTCATTAGGTATCTCTCATCTCCGAATCTATCTCGATGCTCAACTGGTTGTGTCTCAGCTAAACAGAGTATACTAGGTTCATGATCCAACCTTACAATGACGATTCCTTAGGGTACGTCTCTTAGAATGAAACTTTTATTATATTACATATTTTCATGTTCCCAGGAGATTAAACCAAATTACAGATACTCTAGCTAATCAAATTTTAGATTGGCATCTTGCACACATATGAAAGAACAATGACATAGGCATGTAAATACATTTACTCACACATGATCCATAAGACACAAAAGATCAAAAAAACATATATAACATCATAAAATAACCAGAGTACATAGGTGGACGCAAGCGCCTCAAAAATGGGACTAATAACGAGTCACAGAGCTTATGCCCTCAAAAAAAATATACAAGTAGTGCTCGTGGCACGTAAAAAGTATAAATAGGTTCAGGGCCTATGGGCCCTATTATAATAGTCTACAGCATGGGCTAAACACATAAAAAATCAAACCCACGTCCAAGGTGCCCCCACTACATGAGGCTGCATGGATGGCGGCAGGTCCTCTATCTCTGCCATCGGGACTGTGCGAGTGAGTGCAGTGAAGTTCCGCTCAA
Source organism: Picea engelmannii (assembly GCA_009831015.1). Classification (NCBI taxonomy): domain Eukaryota; kingdom Viridiplantae; phylum Streptophyta; class Pinopsida; order Pinales; family Pinaceae; genus Picea; species Picea engelmannii. The sequence continues at coordinate 2,215,456 of ML777467.1, read as the reverse complement.
CTCGTATAAGGACCCTCTCAGCCTCCCCGGCTAGGAGGTTCCCTACTACTGTTGGTTCCCCAGTGGCGGAAGCTGCGGCTTCTGGCCAAGGACGACGCCCATTCCATGCATAATTGGTAGGTCGCACGGGTCCCACATCTGCATGCAATAAACATATACCCGTCAAATACTCTTTCATACAAAAAAAAATGATATATATAACAAAAATGACATAAAAATTACATATACAAACAAAAGAACTACAAAGGTGGAGACTTACCCATCTCCCCTCTCTCCTCACCAGAAGGCACGGGTATCTTGGGATCTCTAGAAAAGTCTATCCCTGCATATGGGTAATCCTCAATCATAGGGATCTATCGTGACAACCATGCAAAAAAGTCTTCATCGAAGGACTCATTGGTCCTTCCACCACCCTGTCACGGAAGTAATACTGCCCATCTACATATAGCAGGAAAAGAGGCTTGATGTCCTCATACCACTTCCCGAGGACTAAAGCTCGGAACTCTCTGAAAGAAGAATGAACACAAAATCATCCCAAACCCGAAGTTTCTCTATGTCCACTGTCGGCAATCTGTTAATTGCCTCTTCATACACTCAAGTAGTGTGGTACTCCAGTCAAAAAAAATTTCATTCAAGCACTGGATAGCACAGTTCATCTGTGCACGAGATGCCTGATGCAAGGTCGTTGAACCGATAATCCACCCAATAAGAAATAATATCGCTTACAGCGATAGGTTAGTAATCTTACTTATGGGCACCTAGGAGCTCACACGGTTTGTCCCAGCCTCACAATGCTCAACTATCAGTTCCTCTATGTTGTGCGGCCCCGCAGGAAATGTCCTAAAATTTACTGGTTCCCCTCTCCTTGAGAGGCCATTCAAAAAGTAGATACCCTCAGTGGTGGGCACCAGTGGTTTCCCCTCTAGCATGAAGGCCTCTACATCAGGGTGCCAGTAGTCAATCAAGGCATTCAGTAGCCTTGGTTGCACTCGCATAAATGGACATAGGAAGAACTTAATTAAACCACACTGTATCAACATGGCCATGACATTCGGATCTCTCGCAACCAACTCACTAATTGCTTCATGCTCCCTTTCCCTCCACTAGACATACATCTTGCCAAAACAACCAAGTTCAGGAGGGTCAGTGCTTGCTCTTTAGTTCTTTTTTGACAATAAAAGGGGGTCCATGCGTGTTTTCGAGGTGACAGTCATGTGTACACGTGGGCATACTTTACTCTGCCCGAGTGTACATGCGGGCATACTTTACTCTGCCCGAGTGTACATGCGGCCTGTCCAGAGACATCCCGCGTGGACCTAGGGACGACCTTTTAAAGGTTGATGCCCACCCAAAAAATGAAATCAAATGAAAAATTTAAGAATTGAATAGCTAGATAGGGGAGTTTGTACTTACTTGGTCCAAGCATAGGTTCGTTTCGTCCATTGTAGCTCCTGGAATCACCGTTTTTATCAAAGGGGGTCTTTTGGCTCCAGAGTCAATTTCAAAATCAGCAATGGTGATAATGAGCTGTCAGCTTCTATTTATAGACTTTTTGGCTTCTTTTTCTCACTTTTTTGGCCTCCCTTATCAGTTTCTTTATACCAAAAACCATTTAGAGTGAATCAGGAGTTATATGGGAGGGATTTGATCGGGTATTGTGACACTTTTTTTTAGTTTTGAGAAAATTTTGACAGTCCATGAAAATTTTTCCAAGAATCAACTTGAGCATATAGGTTAGGTTACTACCCCGACTTTTGTGTCTTGTTGTCTTTTTCCTCTGCCATAGGATCGATCCCATCGGGTTGTGACACAGAACCATCATATATGCTTTAGAAGTGTCGCAACTTGGCGGTAGATCTTACCAGAACATGGATGCCGTAGGTAGGTCCTAGTTGCATTATGGTGTCCATGTTGTCTCTAAAACACTGTAGGCTCGGGAGTCCTTATAGTCTTTCCTGAATATGAGTTTGAGCCTCATTGGCATGATTCTTATTCACTCTTGATCTCACCCTCAGGACTCCCAAAAAACTAACGGGTCTCCTTTTAAGCCCTTTTCAGACCCTCTAAACATGAAAAGATTGTCGAGGGATCTTGTGGCCTTTCACGCTCGTTAAACTGAAAATTGAAGTCACGTCTATTCGGCAGTAGTTTACCCCTTTTTCAGTCCAGACGGTCAATTGTACGAACAAAGGTATACTCTATGGAACTTTTGTTCTTTAGAAGAGTACTCTCAGGTATAATTTTATCTCTTTTTCGGGCCTGAGGGACTAAACTTACGAAAAAGAAACCCCCACGGAGTCCATAGTTAATCTCTTTTAAGACTCCCTAAAATTGAAAAGATCGTCGAGTGACCTTATTCTTTCACACTCGTTAAATTGGTATAGAAGAATATTCCTGACGAAGTCCATAGTTAATCTTTTTTCAGACTCCTTAAAAATGAAAAAATGGTCGAGTGATCTTGTCCTTCTCACACTCATTAAAATGGTTTTGAATCGACATCTAATCGGTGCTAGTTTACCCTTTTTCGAACCGACTAGACTATCTTAGAAAAAGGTACCCCAATGGAGTCTCCTTTTATGTTTTTTTAGACTCTCTAAATATGAAAAACCACCGAGCTTACCTTCTCTAGGCTCGTTAAACTTACATCAAAGGACGTTACCATTGTGTGTTTTATTAACCGCATTTGCATACCTTATACACCAGCCTTGTGATAGTTTGTTTATGTGTCTTAACACCTTTGGCCGCCGGAGGATTTTTCCCAAGTATCATTTTACTAGAACATCAGTCTTGTCCTTGTGCCTTGAACTTGTATGTTTGCAATACTCGTTCTTCCATTGTAATGTAATATTCCTTTATTCTTTTTCCATAATTATTGAAAAGAACAAAAAAATCAAATATACCCCAAAAAGAGGAAGGGAAAAGTATTTTCTTTATTGGCAGCATAATGAGTCGCCCTTGGATAAATCACATCTATCCATTTGTTCATTAGACTATGGGATGTAGTACGACCTTAGGAAGCTTTTCTCTATATATAGAGTTGTGTCCTCCATCATTTGGTTATTCTTCCAAACATATGGAGAGTTTGAATTTCCTCCTATTTTGTAGACTTATGATTAACATACATGTTGCCTGAGTCTCATCATTTGTCATGCTATTGTCCAAGGAAAGTTTGTCACTAAGCCTGAGTTGGCCCCTCTGCAATATGTCTCTTGTCCGCATACCCGGCCATCCTGAACAGCCAATCAAGTCCTTGTTTGAAATCACTGAAGCCTTCAGTCTGATCATCAAGATTATCAAGTCCATGACCGACGAGCCATCGAAGACCTCTGGGTAGTGCATTCGTACACTCATATTACACTCCTACCCGAGTTTTGAAGATTTTGAAGTTGTTGCTGGAGCTCTGAAGATCTCATCTCTAGCCATCAGGCCAAATCATCTTCTGGAAGATGAATACTCTATATGTATATCTTTCTGATTTCGAGATGTAGCTCCGTTGTGTATTGTTCGCAGCTACTCTTTATAGTTATTTGACATGGATCTACAGTGTATTTGATTGGTATCCATGATTCTATTTTATCTCGAGCACGGGTATGCCCACCTCGGTGAGACATTTGTTATTTTGCAGATGGCACCTCCCGGTTCTTTATCCTTCGTCTCAATCGTTCGGCACATCAATAAAGATTGGTAATGTATTTCAGCCATCAGATGCTCTTCTAACCTCACACATTAAGGGGCATTTATTATAACCCTAAATTGCACCACACATGCTTACCTGGCATCAGGCTAACTCATATCCCTTCTTTATCAAAACACTACTAAACAACTCTTTGAAAATCCTCTTGAATAAAGGCCCATGCGCCCTAATCCATTACTGCACGCGTGTACACGCTAGCTGACCCAAAATAGCCCGCGTGGACCAACAAAAGCATGAAAAAAGGAAAGTTGCCAACGGAACAAAAATATATGGGTGAGTTAACTGAAACTCTCGGCCATGCATGGCCGAGGGTTCATCCAAATACCTAGCTCCTTCTAGCCTATAAAAGAAGGGTTAGGGGTCCCATTTGGAAGAGGAAAAATATAGAAAAGAAACTTTGCCCATTTATGTATTCCCATTGTCCCAACCCTTTATCCTWYCCTTATGCCAAAGGAGATTCAAAGCAAAGTAGTTGAAGGACAGAAGAAGAGGAGCCCAGGATCAAGTTYGAGGAGCGGTGGCCAGTCTCAACTTTTGTAAGTTGACTCATTCAAAGTAATAAAGAAAATGCTTTTCCCGTCCCAATTCATGAATTGTTTATAGTTTGATCAGTATATGYTTGATTTCTAACCCGTTAGTATATAAGTAGTATGCATGCATAGTTGTTGCTCATCTTGAATAAAGGTCAGCTTTGGAAGGAGTATTATGAACAAGTAATCAATTACAACGGAGGATCGACATCAAACACTGGTAACAAGGTAGGTTGATTTTTCCATTCATTTACTAAGAAAAGGGGATTTAAATCTAGGGATGAAGGTAAAAAGTAATTTCTATTTGGTCATATATGCATGCAAAGTCTGAACTCTATTTGCTAGTCCATAGGGTGTTTTTCCCCAACAACAGCTACCTTACATTATGTTTCATTTTCTTCTATTTGTTTTTCCTTATGTATCTTCTTATATTTTTCTTCTTGACTGTTGGAAATACTTGTCACCATGGAATATTTTGATAGTCTACAATTACTAGCTTTATAACCATGATTGTTTCATTTGGAGCATTCAATATTGTAATCTTGTAATGGAGAAAATGAATTATAATTTCTATTCCTTTTATTTATACTAGACTTGTTGTTCCTATGGCCATATCCTTGAACATTTTTATGACAGTTCTTTCTATAAGCTTTACAGTATAATGATTTATGTTGGATTACTGAGAGTGGGGGTGAATCAATCATAGAGAAATTCAATCATTTTTAACCACAAAATGCAATTCTTATATCAATGTAGCATTATCATCCAATAGTTGCAGAGTAAATAAACAATGAACAAATGAGAAATCATACACATACACAGTACACCAGTGTTTTTACGTGGAAACCCAAAGCGAGAGAAAACCACGGAATGATTTTTTCTTATATGTATTTAAGAATTACATTCATTGGAAGCACCAACTTCCTTTGTTTTCCAGTTGCAACTGGAAAGAGGCTCCAACCCCCTAGTTTCTCAAGATACAACCTGAAGGAAGCTCCAGCTCCCCAATTCTCTGGCTACAACCAGAAGGAGGCTACAACCCCCTAGTTTCTCAGGCTACAACCTGAGGGAAGATCCAACTCCCAAATTATCTGGCTATAACCAAAAGGAGGATACAACTCCCTATGTTCTCCTGCTATAACCAGAAGGTGGCTACAACCACCTTTCCTTGCCTCGTACAACCACCCTGACGTAGATGTAGAATGATGGAACCACTTTCACACTATCATTGTGAGATATACCACTATAACAACCTATACCACTGACCTACAGCCAACCAACCTATAACAACCTATACCAAACAACCTGTAATCAACCTATACCATAAACAAGTGCATCAACCATGCACCATCCTGTACCAAACAACCTGTAATCATATTGTACCATAAACAAGTGCATCAACCATGCACCAACCTGTACCAAACAACCTGTAATTAGTCTGTACCATAAACAAGTGCATCAACCATGCACCAACCTGTACCTCAACCTGTACTATCAACATGTACCATCAGCGAGTACATCAACCATGCACCAAAAATGTACCAATCATGCATCAAACACACATAAACTATGACTCATTAAGATGTACCAACATCATCAACTATACACCTCATGTATGTGTCAACTCATCAACTACTTGTCTCAACCATGTACCCAACATGTACCTCAACCAAAATCCCTCATCAATTTCATCACCCAAATCTGATCTGATCACATATACCTCAAACACTATACCACAAGATTGTACCTCAAACCATGTTCTAGAAACTCACTGTTATACAACCTCTATCTGTACCAATAACTTTAGAAACATACCTCAACCAAAATTCCTCAAACATGAACAAATACTAAACTTCAGTAGATCTTCCTCAGATCAACTATATAGCAAGCCATAAAATCCCAAGAGGGAATCCAACATATTTACAAGGAAAACCCTCAAATTGATTCATAAATTCAACACTACACATATGAGAACCATACCTTTTTTTCTTCTTGTAGTGTTTTGTTGTCGCGGTTTTTCTACCGCGAATCCACTGCCGCGATTTTTCTGCTGCACTTTTTCTGTTGTGTTTTTTCTACTGCACTTTTCCTGCCGCATTATTCCTGCTGTGATTTTTCTGCCGCAATTTTTCTTCTGCACTTTTTCTACCGAAGTTTTCCTGCTGCACTTTTTCTGCTATAATTTTTCTACCGCATTTTTGCTGCCACACTTTTTCTTCTGGAATTTTTCTGTCGCACTTTTTCTTCTGGAATTTTTTTATCGCACTTTTTCTTATGGATCTTTCCTGATGCACTTTTCTCTATCAATAATACCTGCCTAAATAACCTTCCACAAAAATAGATATTCAATGATATTTGTAACACCCTGTTTCCCCCAATTTGTAAAAATAACTATACTGGCCAAGAACTGTGGCAAACTCAAAAAATGTGAATGTGTGATGTAAATGGACCTTGTGAAAAAGGTCGATGAATATGAATAATATTATGAATATATATTGCAGGACTGCTGAGAGGGGATATGCTAAAAAAGAGACCACGATGGTTGAAGAAAGGTGGTGGAAGGTGTAACACCCTGTTTCCCCTAGTTTGTAAAAATAACTATACTGGCCAAGAACTATGGCAAACTCAAAAATGTGAATGTGTGATGTGAATGGACCTTTTAAAAAAGTTCGATGAATGTGAATAATATTATGAATGTATATATATTGTAGGATTGTTGAGAGGGGATATGTTGAAAAAGAGACCACGATGGTTGAAGAAAGGTGGTGGAAGGCACCTGGAAAGGTGGCATTAACTTCCACTGAAAACAATACCGTATTTGGACTTCACTGGCCCAGAGAACCAAGAGTGGCTCGTTGGCCCAAAATAAATTACTCGCAGGTTGGTAGGTAGATGGCTCCTCGGGAATTAATGAGGGATGGGGAAAGTGAACCGCCCATCCGTAGGAGCCTCGGGCCTGACCACCGCGAGGGAAATCGTGCCACATGCAACCTCGCAAGAGGGAAATGTGTGAGGAAGAAGCACAGAGGGGGAAGATGCGAGGGAAGGAAGAGGAACTCTGGAAAATACAGAGTGAGCGATAGCGGAGAAGAAGGAGAGTAACCTTCGTTCTCAATCAGTGGAAAACAGAGACTCAGTCTCGCTGCATTGTGGCCTCAGCTCGGGGGTGGCTAGTGGTAAATCCATTGGGAGTCGTTGAGCCTATGGTTGGGTGGAAACGAGCACCCCTCTCAACAGTTGCAACACCTCTGGTGTTATTTCTGATAAGTGTTATTTGGAGTTAATGCCATAATCGCATGTTCAGTTTATGTTCTTGTAAATAGTTCTGAATAGAAGTGTTTACCTAACGTTTGATTTGATAGAATGGATGCATGTGTATGCTTACATGCCATAGTTGTTTTCTGCACAATTGATTAAGTCTGGGACATGAGTTCGCTCCACCGAGAATCATCTTATTTTCTTAGTTTCTCGTAATATTCTGGGAAGGCCCCTTGAGAGTACTCTTTCCGAGAATTACCCCATAACCTTGTAATCGTATTGAACCTTACCAGATACTCGATTAAGATCAGGGATAATTGGCTGAGAACCGTCTGAGGGTTCATGCATTCTGGGTCTGGAACCCTTATGCGAGAAAGAGTATCTTTCTAAGGTCTCGGGGTCATGGGAGCCTGAAGCTCCAAGAGTTTGAACTACGTGACTCAAGCTCAGAAGGGATAGCGAGATTCAAATATAGAAATAAAACACCCTATATCTTGGTAAACGAACAGTCAAAATCCTTTCGAGAATACCCCAAGCCTGTCAACACCGATGGATCTAGATAAGGAGCATAGGCGTTAACACCTCGCCCTTTCATCCTTCGCAAATAGCAATGGGATCCTGGACCATAGATCCCAAGGACCCATCGGAGCTCTATAAGCCATCGATCTTAACCATTACTTAGGTGGGAGAGTGAATTTGACTACGTCCCAAAAGTCCCGAAGACATCAGGACCGTCCATGTTGGAGGACAGGTAGCAGAGATCCGACCATTTCACGTATCGGGGATCTGTGAGTTTGGAGGTGGAAGACCAGGCTCTTGGAGTCACGAAGTCCTGAGTTGCAAGATCACAATGTGATCTGGGTCATTGATCAAAGAGGAAGGATAGACGTGGGATCTGATGTCTCGATACATCACGTATCAGGGTTTCGTGAGTTTGGAGGTGGAAGACCGAACCCTTGGAGTCGCGAAGTCCCGAATAGTGAGAAGTAGGAGCAACCATTGAGTCGGGACCTCCTCGCCATATCACATATCGGGGTCTCGAAGGTTGAGGGGAATCAGTTTCGACTGTATAAGTCATGAGCTTGCAAGTTGCGAGAGCTTGTGCAACACGTGGCACGTCCGCTTGGTGGGACCCACGTGGTTGACAGGTGGTGTGATGATAAGATGCCCAGAGAGAGGAAGAAGTGGTGACAGGTGGTGGACATGTGTCATTTGAAATGAGAGTCAACATCCTGTTGACTTCTCGTACTTCAGGTTCTCGTAAGAAAGGAGCACAAAGGCCCAACAACTCAAATCATGAAGTTGCGAGTTCTGAGAAGCCCAGAAGGAGTCAAACCTTCTCTGACTTTCGCGTCTCAGGGTTTTGTAAAAGAAGGGCCCAAAGGTTCAACCTTTCAACTCACGAACTTGCAAGTTGCGAGAAAGGCTAGTAGTTAGCCCTAGCCGGTGGTCACGTGTGGAGAGCGCTAATAAGGAGGGGCCATACCATATCGGAATCTCAGGTATCGACGATTGGTGAAGAAAAATTGAGGGTCTTCGACTCACAACTCGCAAGGTTGCGAGTTGTGAAAGGCACTTGCATTTAGGCGTGTATGTGGTCCTATCGAAATAGGGACTAAAGAAAGGGAGCTAGTGCTTTGTCATTAAGCAGTGGGTAGATCTAGACGGCCAGAATCTATGCACCCAGATCTACGGCCAGGGTTTCATTCTGGAGCCCCCTCGCCATTCTACCTTTAAGATTGGACTCACTTGCATCACTGAGTCACGAAACATGAAAAGGCACCTGGTTTGTTTGGTCTGTGGTTCTAACCCACGATCACAGCGACGTGAACAGGGAAGAACTAGCCTGCGCTAGGCCCCCGTAGGACTTCGAGGATTATGTCCCTTGAGGAAAAGCTAAAATTTTATTATATCTTAGTGGGTGTGTTACAAGTTGGTATCATAGCATGGTTACAAAACTTGTCATGCTTGGGCTCATGAACGAGTTGCGCAGAAGCTCCATTCGAAACACTCTTAAAAAAGAGTAACCCCCTGTCTTAACCTTCCTAATAAAAAGACGAAGTTAAGAATGAAAAAAAAACCTATTGTGTGTGTACATGTGAAAATATGAATTATGTATTGGTTATAAATAAATATAAATATTGACTAACAACCAGCGTTTTTCCTTTTGCACACAAGTGGAAGATCAACTGCGGGAAATTATCAACACATAGTATGGTGACTCACCAAGAAATGGGAGAAGGCTCCCACAATAGAGACGAAGAGCCTGATGAAAGGAGGGCAGCATTGACCCCTCCAGGTCTATTCGAGACTATGAGGAGCCTCATGGTCGAATTACAGAGTTGTAAGGCTGACAATGAAAGGATGATGAAAGAACAAGAAAAACAAACAGAAATTAATGCAAGTTTACTGCAGAGTTTATCCGATCTACAAAGACAAATGCAGCATGAACCTGAAACTCAGAAATATGTCCATATCAGTGGTCACACTGAGAGGATCACCTAGAAAAAGGTCCACCCCAGAGGTAAAGGACAAGCGTCAGATAATTCCTCTAAGAAGGAAGCTGGTGATTCAGAGGGCTCTTCTAGCAGCAGAACCAGTTCCTATTCCCGAAAGAAATAGAAGAAGCAAAATCCTTCCAAAAGGTTGAAAATTCAAAGAATTCAGAAAATCCAAACCACTCTCCTTCGACGGTGAAATAAAGAAGGGAGAGGAAGCAGAGGCCTGGCTGCTTGGACTAAAGAAGTATTTCA
>ML777467.1:2155768-2179060 GCA_009831015.1 Picea engelmannii | reverse complement strand
TGTGGATAATTACTTAGAGACTGGATTAACCAATCCCAAGGTCTTTGTACTTCATTCAAAGAAGAGACAACCAATTTCTTTATCAAAACTTGGTGGAAAATATTGTCTTTGGCTGTAGCAGGCTGAGACTGCACCCTTTTGGACATCTTAGATAGACTTTTTAGCGGGAAATAGGGTAAATTTAGGGGATAATCTCCATAGATGTGCACTAACAATCTGATATGATAAATGTAAACCAGTGAGAACCTACCCTCACATGTGATATACCTATGAATGATAATCAAAGCAATATGTCACTCCTTTTTTATCCAGCTATGGGGTATTCCCTTTTTCCAATTAGGATTATGTTTTTCTGGTATCAGGAAATGGTTCATGAAATCCATGACCACATTCTCTTTTTTCCACCACCTTTCTCCCCCAATTGGAAATTTGTAGGCTCTTGTAATTGAGTGTTCAGTCACCATCATCAACAATTTTCCAATCACAACTTCAAGACCATCAAATTTTTGTGCGAATATCATGGAGACATGTTCATCGTGTCCCTGGAAAGTTGTGAAAAACTCGAACCAACCTGCGTCTTTAAACCTCTGCACCATTTGTGGGTAAGATTCAAGCAATTTTGTGCCCTAAGGTTCCAGCCTAATGATCTATCCACTCTTCTTCGATGCCATGTTATTGGTACAGTTCTGTAAAAACTCTACGCGGTTTGAAAATGGGAACTTTAAAACCTGTGACTGTTAGAACACAACAATTCCTCTTAATTCAATCTCTACATACAACATCTGATATATTAGAATAACAGGTGATGGAATTTTTTAATAATATTGGGACGGGTTTGATTTGATACAGGTATTGTATGGTAGAACTTGATCCCTTTCCTATAATGGTTTAAACTACAACATCAACTCGAGCAAAGAATGTGGAACACATTCAGGTCCTCTATCCACGATTTGCACAATCATGATAAGATATGGGTTGGTTGGTGCATGTCAAAACATAATTACCTTAGCGCTGCAAGAATAGTGTTATTCCTGTAGCGCCATTCATGACTTGGCAAGAATTTGAAATTTCAAAAGTAAAATAGACAAGTGATGTGACAAATATTATTAAATCACGTCTTAACCTTCAAAAACTTAAGAAAAATATTTCAAAGTGCAAAAACTGCAAAACATAGCAAATCAAACCAAGGGTAAAACTCTAAAATTCAAGCAACAAAGTATAAGAAGGGAGGATTTAGGATTAGGGATACTCACTTAATCAAGAACAAAGTTAGAGACTAACACTAGCTCCTTCTGGGGGTAAATTTTTAATGAGAAAAATTTAAGATCTGCAGACCAATGCCTTTACCTTGCTTATGATTCTCTGATTTCCCTTCTTTGTCATCCTTTATTTACAACACAATTGTGTAAAAACAATTCCATTGGGTATATGGAGTCTTTATTGAAAGAAAAACCTATTGTACAGGCTGAAACCTTTGATAAATCTTTAAAGAAAGTAGTGTTTCAAAAACCTCCCATTCATTGGGCCTCCAAAAGTTTCAGTGCCATCTAGATTATGTAAGAGAAAAATATTGTTATCCATGACCTTGGCTATTCTGAAAGGACCATACCATAAGTTTTCAAACTTACCATGTTTTGCTTTGTCCTCTCTCCTAGCATCCCTCCTTAATACCAAATCTCCTTCATTAAAAACATCTTTCTTAGTTCCCTTATCAAATGTGTCTTTGACTTTTCTCTGGTGAGCAGCATCTTTCGGATCCATCTGTTCTCTAACCTACTGAACCTCAATCATCTGAAAAACTCTCCTTTGGATATCATTGGATTCTTCTAACTCTTCTTGCAAAAATTTTAAAACCGGTAAGCCCAATTGAGTTGGAAATATGGATTTTGTTCCATACACCATATGGAAAGGGGAATTCCAATAGACTTCTTGTGACTGGTACGATCAGCCCATAAGGAAAACTTTAACTTGGAATTCCATGACCTTTTGTTTTTTGCAAGTATTTTTTGATAATCCTTATAAGAATTTTATTGGAGGACTCTACTAAACCATTTCCTTGGGGATAGTAAGGAGTAGAGTGGACCAATTTGATATTATACTTATTGTAGAAATCAATCATGGAGTTTGATTTAAAATCTTGGGCAATATCAGTAACTAGCTTCTTAGGACAGCCAAACCTAGAAAAAATATGTACTTCAAGAAATTCCATGATTACCTTGTTTGTTGCATTCCGAGTTGGAATTTCTTCGATCCACTTTGTAAAGTAATATGTCGTTGTAAGGATACACTTATGTTGTCCAGAAGATGAAGGGTTGATTTCCCCGATGAAGTCCAAGCCCCACTGTTGAAATGGTCCATGAGAAATGATGTGTTTCAGAGGCAGAGACATAAGTTTATGCTTTCCTGCAAACTTCTGACAGGGTTCACATGCCCTGACCTGAGAAAAAATGTCTGAGAACAGGACTGGCTAGTAATAGCCTGCCCTGAGGATCTTGAAAGCAGTAGCTTTCCAATGGTGGTGACCTCCAAAAACACCATGGTGTAGATCACAAAAAAAAAAATTAGCCTCTTCTTCATCAACACACCTCAACAAGATCCCATTAGGATCCTCCCAGAACAGGATTTGATCAATAATGCAATACTTTACTGATTTTAATTTTAGTGATCTGAACTTTTATTTATCCAACTCAGGAGGAGATTGAAGATTCAGCAGCAAAAATACAATATCCTTGTACCATGATGAAGAAGCATATTTGTTGTTTACATGTGAGCTGGTTTCTCCAATCTGGAATGAAGAATTTTGTGCTTTACTTGAGAGATGATACAAACCAATTGCTTTGCAATTTGACTTTGTCATTAATTTGGAAAGGCCTTGACCTTTTATCAACTGAGTGGGCTTTATATTTAGGTTGTACTCCAGAATTTGTGTTATCCACTTTCCTCTTTTTCCTTCACAATCAGGCTGAACTAAAATTTCTTTGACTACACTACTTGGCACATATGCAGTGATCTCAGATTGAAGAACATATACCCTGAAATATTTTAAAGCCTTCACCAGAGCATATGCAGTTTTCTCCATTATATCATATTTCAGTTCAGAGTCTCTGATAGTTTTGTTGAAGAAAGAAATGGGTTTCTCACATCCTTGCTCATTTCTTTGTAGAAGAACAACAGTTATGGTGTCTTCTGAGACCAATGAAAAAATCATGAATCCCTTGGAGTAATCTGGACTGATGAGAACAGGGGCCTAAACAAGAGCCTACTTAATATTCTCAAAATATTATTTGGCTTCTTGTATCCATTTGATTTCTGCATCCTTTTTCAACATATCAGTAATGTGGTTGATAATTTCTGCAAAATTGGGTATGAATCTCCTTAAAAAAATTATTTTACCTATGAAGGATTGGATAGCCTTCTTGTTCCTTGGAATGTCTATCTGCTGAATAGATTTTACTCTTTCAAGATCTATTTTAATACCTTCAAGTGAAACAATGTGTCCCAAAAGTTTTCCTTCTTCCATAGAAAAATGTGATTTTTTAGGGTTAAGTGATATACCGTACCTCATGAATTTCTCAAAAGTCTGCTTCAAATGATTTAAATGTTCTTCATCAGATGCTAAAAATACAATGATCTCATCAATATAGATAACTGCAAACCTATCTTTCTCACCAATAAAATCAATGTCCATAGCCCTCTGAAAAGTGGCTCCTGCATTCATCAATCCAAAAGGCATATTTTCATATATGAAAGTGCCCTAGGGAGTGGTAAAAGTTGTTTTCTTCTTGTCCTCCTCCATTACTGATATATGATTGTACCCTGAATATCCATCAAGCATAGAAATCTTCTTTTCTCCTACTACTCTTTGTAAAATATGATCCATTTTTGGTAATGGATAATTTTCCTTTAAAGAGCACCTATTCAAATTCTTGAAGTCCACACATAACCTTATTTCTCCACTCTTCTTCCTTATAGGTACAATATTATCTACCCACTCTGAGTATCTCAGTGGAACTATAATTTTGGCATCCAATAACCTTTTCAGCTCTTTTTCTATTATGGGTAACAGCAAAGGATTAAATTTCCTAGACTTCTGCTTAAAAGGTTTTGATCCAGGCTTTAGAGGAATTTTGTGTTGCATAATATCTGTATCAAAAACCTTTAGGTCTTCATAGGACCAAGAAAATACATCTGAACTCTGCTTCATCAAATTGGCATATATGTCTCTCTGTTTTTTTGACATTTTTTTGGATAATTTAACCATCCTAGGATTTAAATCAGAATTGATATCACAGTCCACTACATCAGTCTCTTCTGTCTGGATAACAACCTTTCTGGAAACATCGGTGTGATCAAACAATCTCTCAAGTGGAACTAGGCCTTTAGGTAGATGATTTGTTTTTCAATTCAATGATTTTGTTCCCAACAACATTGTCTTGAAGAACATTTGCAACATGTAATTCTACATCATCATCTTCATTGTCCTAATCTACTGAAATATTGGAAAATTCTTCAACAGTCTTTAAAAATCTTTGAATCTCCTGATCATCTTTGAAAACTGCCAATTTTTTATGTTATCCGGTATTGAGGGTCTATGTCTAACCTCAATCTCAAATTTTAAATTAGGAAACATTGGGGTCTTAAAGTTACTGGTTGCAAGTGCCAAAGAGTCAGCATGTTGATTCAAATTCATGTGCACAAAAGTAATGTTGAATGCCAAGAAGAAATTGTCCACATAATCCCATACTTCATTCCTATATTGTTTTAACCTTTGCTACTTGGTTTGATAAATGTTTTTAATCTGATGGATAATGAGTTCTGAATCTCCAAAAAGAAAATGTTTATCTATACCCATATCTTTAGCAGCTTTTAATCCTAACAACAAAGCTTCATACTCATTAATGTTATTGGTTGTATCAAATTCAAGTTTATATGACATAGGAATGACTTCTTGGGTAGGGAAAATGAAAACAATCTCAGCACCAGAAAATTTTCCAAACAAAATTTTATGCATTGTCTCCAACTGCAGGTGTTATTCTTCTAATTGATGTTTCTTCCATCTAATCACCAATATGAAAAATAGAGGAGCCAAGTTCATATTCTACAGCATATATAGGATGATTACTAGGGTTTTCATGATCACTTACCAAGTAATCCAGTCTTACTTCCCTATACAATATCCGATGTTCTCCACCAAAAACAGGAATCATAGCATAATTGAGATCCATCTGCAAAGTGCCTCCTACTTTCTTAGCCCAGGATATTGACGGAAGAATTCCAAATTTTGGAGGTATGTCAGCCACAATAACATCCAATACCACACTTTTCATAGGTAATTGGGAAAGAGTAACAACCATGTCCTTGATAACTCCCAAACATTTGACTTTCCTAGAGTCAAAATAATATATATCAAGGTAGGGTTTAGTGATGTCTAACCCTAATTCATCCATTACCACTTTTGGCATAACATTGTGTGAAGCCCTAGAATCCATTAAGAAGTTATGCAATATCTTGTCATGAATATTTAGTGATATGTAGAAAGGGGGAAATACATCATTTTTGTCTTCAATATGAGGTCCAATGGTTATATCATGGTTCTCATCTTCAAGTTTGATAGTATCTGAAAAGGTAGCCTGAGCATGGGGGTTGTAAGGCCTTGAGAACAGTCTTCCTAAAAGGCTATGTTTTCATTAGTTCTATCAAAGGTACAGAAATTTTAATTTTGTTGATTTCATGTTCCAGACTGAAATAAGAAACAAACTTTTATGTTCCCTTTAACTCTGTAGTACTAACCTTGGCATGTTTCTTTAATTGTTGATAAATTTGAATCCCATGACTGTCTTTACTGATCCCTGATTTAACTGGAGCACTGACCTTCTTTCTATTGATGAATGTAGCTATGGGAGACATCCTCCAACTTACAAACCTGTGAGATGTGGAACATAGTAGCTATGTGAATCATTTCTCTCAGCTTACAAACCTAAGAGAAATCCCATTTAAACGGTTTTTGGTTCCTGCCTAGGACAGATTCAGGAACGTAGAGATGACCTCCTCCATGACGTGAGTGAGAAGAACTCCAGATGATTATCCGGGTGAAAAGCGATCTATTGAGTTAGGACGTGCATGTGCCTGAGCACAAGGTGAACATGGGAAATATGAAGATGATGTGATGGCCTCCTCTGAGCAGCAAAGTTGATCAGAAGACTCTAGATGATTCTCCTGTTGGTGGCAGTGGGAAAGCAGATCAGTAGATTGGACATGCCTGTGGACGAGCACAAGTGAACGTGTGAGGACCTGGTTCATCTGTGTAATGTAGTGAATCAGAGTCATGGAATCCCTATAGATGTTCCCCTAGTGGATGAGCACTAGTGGGTGTATCAGATCCTTTGCTATATATTGTTCAAGAGTCATACCTTGTAATGTCTTCACTTTGGGACATCAACACAGTGCAGAGATTTATGATGACCAGAGTAGCCAGATGGATGTTATAGCGAGTACAAGGGTATTTGAGAGGCATTGTGGGGTCCAGCTTGCATTGATGATCATATTCCATCATTATGGTCCATTCCACACAGGTTGGCTTTGGTTTCATTACATTCCGACGATTTCCATGATTTTGACTATTTTGAGCTATAAGTTAATTGAAAACACTAAAGAGGTCATTTTGGGCACATTACTTGAAGGAACCTCTCAGTGTAATAGCTCATTGGAATCAGGAGGAGAAACACTACAGGATGGGATGGCTAGAAGTGACTTTCAGTGGCCAGGGAAGCCACAAGGAGAGATAAGGATATTTTCAAAGGTAAAAAGGTTAATTAATTAATTAAAGTGATTTAATTAATTAATTAATTATTAATAAAATGAAAGTCACTTTGGAGGGACAAGGTGAGCCAAAAGTATAAAGGAAAGGAAAGGGACTCTACTCATTCATTCATGTATGATCTTGTTTTGATATCTGGCTTCTAGCTAGTGAGCCCAACATTGGGGGTTTTGAGGGTTTTGACTTAACAAACCCTAGAGAATGATTCGGTGGTGAAATATTTTACCTACCTTTTCCCAAGCTTTGTCTCAGAGATACAATACGCTCCCACACCATTTTAGTTCCATATCTACTCAGTTGCAGGAGGATTCCACGTCAGTTTCTTGAGCAAATAGAGAGAGGGCGCACCAGTTGGGGATCTCCAGCAAGGGGGGCACACCACTCATTGAGGGAGGATTCGTCCTAGTTGAGGAGAAGTGATTTCGGGAATTCCAGGTATTGGGTTTTCCTTGCAGGTGTCCTAGCATCATTCTTGGTGGTTTCCGAAGGCATTTCAGTGGCAATATTATTTGTATTGATGGTGGGATGATTTCCCAAGAGGAGGGTGCACCATTATCTGGAGGGTAGCTAGATCTAAGGATCTAGCAAGTATTTTGATGATTTGAGCATTTGGGTATTCATTGTTGTGCCCCGATCTATTATTCTAGTGGATTGGTGGAGTTGTTGGAGGTATCTAGGAGAGAGGCCAAATTATTAGGGTTTCAATCATCCAGTGGGGCGCACCATTCAATGGAGGAGTTTAGATCTAAAGGGTTTGAGAGGGATCTTGGAGATTCATGCACCTGGGTTTTTCTTGCCATCACCCGATCTACTGTTTGGCATCTTTCTTGAGGTGATTGGACATCTTTGGCACCAGGGCCGAATTGTTGAGGAGCTGCAGCTATCCAGCAGGACGTGGCATTGGTCTTCATTTCTTATCCAGCCTTTGGAGGCTTATTTTGTATTATCGGGAGATTTTTGTAGCAGCTCGATTGTCTATTTTCATAGCCATCTGTTGAGCATTCCATATCGGCATCTCCATTGTAGCAGGTTCTTCTATCTTATGAAATAAATCATATTTGAGATGCTTTGTCTTGTCTATCATATTGCATATGGTTGAGGTATGTTCCATGGTTATATCTTCTTTTTTATTTCTGCAACACATATATATAACACATCAGTAAACCCTAAGGCCGAAATCAAGAGGCCATTCAGGAAGTAAACTCACCTAAATAAGTAGATCAACAAAGTGTTTGGCGAAATACCAGAACCAGTAAAAGTTTTAAAAGACACCCAAAACCGTGATGATCCTTGCATAATGGCTTGGGATCATTACAATGGTATCAGAGCTTAGAGTCTTTCCAGCCTGAGGGATCTTCCATAAGGAAAGATGGGGTCTATAGATTTTGTTGGAAAAGCTGTGAGTTGTGAAAGAGAATATCATGCACTTTGTGAGAGACTTGGGCCTCTAATAACGCTCCAAAAGTTTATATCCATGAAAAACCCTAGTTGGAGCGAAGATGAGGTGACATATTAGACCATCATAGTAGAGGGAAACAAAGCCAAAGTAGCTAGATGGAGGGAAGCACAGAGAAACCCCACACCCATTAGAAGCACGCAACTTTGCTACAGTTGTAAGGTGCCTTGGGAACCAAATCATAGGTGTAGGGGTAAGCATAAGAAGCATATCATTGAGGTGCACTATGACAGTGATGATGAGGATTTGGAGCAGTCTGATGATGATAGTGACTCTTTCACAGAGGCTAGTGATAGTGACTCTACCTCAAAGGATAGTGATGATGACTCTTGCACAGAGGCTATTGATGCTTGCACGCTTGAGGAGGATGATGACCCTTATGTAATGGATAGGCAGTTGGATGGACAGGACGATAGCACCAGTGTCTCAGTAGACATGTCACATACCATTGATGACCTTACACCTCAGCAGAGTGGTGACACTTTTGAGGAGTCACACGTGTTAGCACCTACAGATGATGAGCTTCCTATGGGGGTCGTGACACATATGTCACATGTTCAGACACCCATGATAGCCACGTCACATGAGGAGATCAGTGGCACGTCAGGTATGATGGATGAGACTAGTGCGAGGGATGCACACCATAGATAGGTAGACCCACAGATCCAGGAGGAGGTATAGGACATACAGGTAGTTGACCTCGCACATACAGGTCAACCAGAGGAGATGGAGTCACAGCTATTGGAGACTCCATTGGTTGAGTAGATTGCAGAGGCTGACATGTTGATGGAGCACTTACTTCCAGGATCGGCTTGCATTGATGAGGATGCACTCTTTAGTATTCAGGATGACTATAGCATGTGTCTAGACACAACTATATGGGATCCAGGCACAGAGGATAGTAGCAGGTTGAGTGCACAGGAGGATACAGGTGCTCATACAGGGTACAGTGTGATTATGGGGGAGATAGCATCTAGTTATGGGGTGTAGTGGCATACAGGAGTACCCAACAGCATAGTAGACAGTGGGAATTTTAGCACGTCATCTTATGCAGAGGGTGTTTTTGGGAATTCTAGAGTTGGCACTAGCAAGACTGAAACTAGCAGTGAGGGGTCTAAGATGGCACCTCAGCATGACCATGATCAGGAGTCACACCACTTAGTAGCATAGTTGAGAGTTAGTGAGGATATGATCAGGGCAGCCACTGGACATATTGATGACATGCATGCAGTGATGGAAGATTATTGTTGGAGAGTGGCACAAGGTAGCTCATATGGAGGATTTTCCATGGATGATTTTCACACTCTCAGGAAGAGAGTGTCTATGATGAGGACTGACTACCAGCAGTTGTTGACAGATAGGGACTACCTACTGGGGATTAGTGATTTGTATCACAGGGCCTTGAGGGGGCAGGAGTTGGAGGTAGACCGACTCACTCAGGAGTGGGAGAGCACTCGAGGATTCTTGAGAGGCACATAGACAGCCCTTCAAGAATCGGAGTCTAGACCAGATGAGCTTCTTGAGAAGATCCGTCAGAGATCCACTTCATATATCCTGGTGGACACTCTAATATATCCTTTTGTCACATGGCTAGAGGATGTTGGTGGTCTAGCAAAGGAGCATCAGTTGATGGAGGACACTTCCATTTGTGTTCCGAGAGCAGTTGACCTCCATGTAGAGGTTGATCCAGCTGTACGCCCCAGATCTACGATGTAGCATGAGTCTGCAGGAGACAACATGAGTATGTCGGAGCATAATGTGATGAGGGATAGTGCACAGAGACATGTCGATATATACAGTCAGGTTCAGACAGATGTATGGGATTGCAGGGAGGAGACACACATAGGGGAGTATGCACATTTCACTCTTTTGCAGTAGCCCATAGTTATGATTGAGCACCTTCACCAGATCAACAGTCACATGCGGAGAGATAGACAGTGGTTGACAGCATGGAGAGTGCCTAGGCCAAGGCCACCTGACATGAGTACCTTTACGGAATCCATCCAGAGAGTGAGGGATCGTCATAGGCAGCAAGTTGAGACTTGGTATGTGAGAGAGAGAATCATGGGCCAAGTGGTAGAAGATGAGCACATAGGGCTTCTGACAATGATCAGTCTCACATAGGAGCAGTTAGAGGAGATTGGAAGTGATAAACTTCCAAGTTTTCCATGGGACCCAGGAGTTCGTTTTGTTAGCACGATGTTCAGGTTGACCCAGGTTGCACCAGAGAGCCACACACTCCACCTTGGTTTGGGTTGGAGTGGGTCTGCAGATACTTGTCCTATGGGGTGAGACCTTTCCTTCCACTTGATCATAATGATAGGGCATGGAGATGTTTGGATAGGTACTTCTTCTACAAAGATGCCTTTACAGATACAGTTTTTGGACAGCAGGTCCGATGGTCACAGGTATTTCAGCTTGATTATCCAGGAGAGGAGGATTCAGGATGTATGCAGGGGTAGATAGTCATGGTCAGATTAGTGTAGTGTCAGCATGAGAATCTTCGACAGAGGTTAGCCTGGGACCTAGGGATTGCAGGATTGAGCAGTTCATTGACCGATAGGGGAGAGTGGACCATTGCAAGGGAAAGTTATTCTAACTTTCCATTGATCTTCAGTGTTGAGAGGAGCGCATCGCTTGCGGGTGCCTCACGGAGGTCTTGCATCACCTCGATCGGGCATCAGCATGTGAAGTTGATGGAGGCCATGTGGATCTTGGTAGAGACTAGGAGTATGGACTCACTACGGGATGAGGCCATGTGTCAGGTACAGGAGACTCACGGAGTTGGTGTTTTTTAGGATTATGCGTCCCAGGGGCTAGCAGTTCATGACTTGATATGGGACCCAGGGGGCAGCATGTGTGATTGTTCATCTTTGGAGGGGTTATACTATGTATCCCACAGGTGGACATGGGATCCTGGAATTATACTTGAGGGGATTCGGTTATTTCTTGAGGACAAGCAATTTTCTAGCAGGGAGGATTGTAATGTCCCCACTTTGGGACATCATCACAGTGTAGAGATTTATGATGACCAGAGTAGCCAAATGGATTTCATAGTGAGTACAGGGGTATTTGAGAGGCATTGTGGGGTCCATATTGCATTGATGATCATATTCCATCATTATGATCCATTCCGCATAGGTTTTCTTTGGTTTCGTTGCATTCCGACGATTTCCATGATTTTGACTATTTTGAGCTATAAGTTAATTGAAATCACTAAAGAGGTCATTTTGGGCACATTACTTGGAGGAACCTCTCAATGTAATATCTCATTGGAATCGAGAGGAGAAACACTACAGGATGGGATGGATAGAAGTGACTTTCAGTGGCCACGGAAGCCACAAGGAGAGATAAGGAGCTTTTCAGGGGTAAAAAGATTAATTAATTAATTAAACTGATTTAATTAATTAATTAAATATTAATAAAATTAAAGTCACTTTGGAGGGACAAGGTGAGCCAAAAGTATAAAGGAAATTCAAGGGCCTCTACTCATTCATTCATGTATGATCTTGTTTTGATATCTGGCTTCTAGCTAGTGAGCCCAACATTGGGGGTTTTGAGGGTTTTGACTTAACAAACCCTAGAGGATGATTCGATGGTGAAAGATTCCACCTACCTTGTCCCAAGATTGGTCTTGGAGATGCAATACACTCCCACACCATTCTAGTTCCAGATATACGCAGTTGCAGGAGGATTCCACATCAGTGACTTAAGCAGATAGAGAGAGGGCGCACCAGTTGGGGATCTCCAGCAAGGGGGGTGCACCATTCATTGAGGGAGGATTCATCCTAGTTGAGGAGAAGTGATTTCGGGAATTCCAAGTATTGGGTTTTCCTTGCAGGTGTCCTAGCATCATTCTTGGTGGTTTTCGGAGGCATTTCAGTGGTAGGATTATTTGTATTGACAGTGGGACGATTTCCCAAGAGGAGGGCACACCATTATCTGGAGGGTAGCTAGATCTAAGGATCTAGCAGGTATTTTGATTATTTGAGCACTTGGGTATTCATTTTCGTGCCCCGATCTATCATTCTAGTGGATCGGTGGAGTTGTTGGAGGTCTCTAGGAGAGAGGCTGAATTATTAGGGTTTCAGTCATCCAGTGGGGTGCACCATTCAGTGGAGTTCATATCTATAGGGTTTGAGAGGGATCTTGGAGATTCATGCACCTGGGTTGTTCTTGCCATCACCCGATCTACTGTTTGGCATCTTTCTTGAGGTGATTGGACATCTTTGGCACCAGGGCCGAATTGTTGAGGAGTTGTAGCTATCCAGCAGGATGTGGCATTGATCTTCATTTCTTATCCAACCTTTGGAGGCTTATTTTGTATTATCGGGAGATTTTTGTAGTAGCTCGGTTGTCTATTTTCATAGCCATCTGTTGAGCATTCCATATCAGCATCTCCATTGTAGTAAGTTCTTCTATCTTATGAAATAAAGCATGTAATGTCCCCAAGGCCGAGCCCTGTTGTAAATCTTGCTTATGAAATGAATTGTAAATATGTTTTATAGGCTGGTGATCCAAGTTTATATAAGCTGATAGGATTATGTGATTATTAGGCTAGAGAGCTTAAGTGTTGAAGGCCAAAAGCCTGATTTTGTACCTGTATCTATGCAGAACTTTAATAAATAAAAAAACAAAAAAACACTGTCACGTACAGACCGACCACGATGAATGAGTGATGGGGGACTAGGATTCCACAGAGTGGGCAAGGGATTAGGGGCTGGAAGGTGGGAAAAGGGACTAAGTGTTGAGCCTAGGGGGATAATCCTAGGGGCTTAAGTCCTTGGGGAATAATATTAAAATATTATTCCAAAAGAGATGTGAATATTATGTTTTATCCTAAGTTCTTTTTGGAAACACAAGCAACTTCCAAATGGAAGGAACGCATGCTGAATAAATGCATGCAGTTTCATGGGTGAAAAGTGTCAACCCGAGCCCATGCAAATAAAATAGCTGAGATAATTCATCGTTAGGTTCCTCCACCATCTGACCCTTGATAGCCTGAGCGTGAACCCGTCCGACCTCTGCAAGAGACCTCGTGCAATTATGAAATCATGGGGGAAAAGTCTGTGTTGATTTCGGGGATAGTCGATGTTGATTTCTGGAAAGCTGAGACATCCTTTGTCTGCACAGATTGAGCTTGTGTGTGGAATCTTTGTCTTAAATCCATAACCATGAGACCATCCTATCATTGTTGAGCCTATTGGAAAGCCCGTGTTTTTTTTCCCCGTTGGTTGTCATGGCCATGCAGTGCTGGACTACGTGTGGCTTGTTGTCCAGTTTGTACAACACTCTCTCCAAGTGAGAGAGGTTATTGAAGTTCGAAGAAAAGGTTGCTTGGCCTCTGAGTGATTCTCTCCAGGTGAGAGAGTGCATAGAGGAAGGAGAGAACTCCTGGAAGGAACCCCGTAGCTACCACAGAGCTCGGAGACTTCTGGTCCGGTCTGTTGTTGAAACCCAAGGCAAGGGAGGTTAGAAGTCGAAGGAATGTCTAGAAGACAGAGAAGGTGTATACTCCTGGGGTGGAATAGGCATGTGGGGAAGGAGAGTCTATGGGCGGTGAGTATGAGTGGTTCCTGGGAAAGAATTCCTTCCTTGTGACTGTGTGTTTTCCCTGTAACCTCAGCCTAGCCTAGGATTCCTTGCCTTGGGGTGGAGCTTAGTCCCAACTCGGGGGTGACCTACTGCTGAGATTAATGAGCAGTGTGGTCTAAGGATGGGAGGTTTGTGGAAGGCCTGCACCTGGTTGGTGGAATTACCATCGTTTCAAAGATAAGTACTAGATGATGTTTTTAATTACGTTTCTGCATGTCTGTGTATTTATATTTATCATGTATTTTGTTGTGCATATGAATTAATGTTAATGACATTGATTATTTATAATTGCAGTAGTTATTATGTTTACTATAAGTTTAAATGTGTTTCATTTTCTTAATGCATGTCATATATATATAATTAAGTATGAGATTGTTATTTTGCGAAGTAGCGCCTGCCCGACTGATGAGAAGGGGGCGTTGCAGTATGGTATCAGAGTGTTACAGCGTCAAATGAAAGAGTGTTATAGTATGGTATCAGAGCCAAGGTTTCGACATTGAGCCTAGATAGGCCAGTTGAGTGGT
The DNA here is from genome assembly GCA_009831015.1 of Picea engelmannii. NCBI lineage: Eukaryota > Viridiplantae > Streptophyta > Pinopsida > Pinales > Pinaceae > Picea > Picea engelmannii. The sequence continues at coordinate 2,164,668 of ML777467.1, read as the reverse complement.
CTTTGGAACGAGGGTTTGAGGAGAAATTATGTCTGAAGGACCAATTTCAGACCTTTGAATGCTCCTAAGTGTCAAGGAGTTACTTGACTGTGTTACCAGCTCAGGAGGTGTAGCGGTGTTATGAAACCATAGTCAATGTGGTATCTGGCCACAGGGAGAGAGGACTCCACACCAGAAGTGTTGGATCCGTAGGATCTGTTTGGAAAAAGGAGAACCCTCGTGACCGTCAGATATAGAAAACATGCGCAGGGTTTAAAAACCCTTTGAAGTTGCATAGAAACATGTAAATCGTGATACGTGAAACCCTGAATTCATTGGGACCGTCCATCGGGGGGAACACGTGGCTTCCGGACGGCGTTTTGGCACCTGGGAAACCAAAAGGGAGGAACCTTGTTTTTGCAAGTCACGAAATAGTGAAACAGAATATTCCAAAACAAACTACACCGTAGATCGTAAGATAGGAATTTGACCGTTGGATCAAGTGGAGGGGTAGACAGTAATTTCAATATTTCGGCAAATGGAATTTTGAGAGGTGTGGATGCATGAAATCCCGATGCCCAAAACCCTGAAATGCTGAAAGGATATGTGCCATAGATTTGAGAAAGGTCTAATCCTTGGATTTCACTTGGAATGGATGTGGACACATGGGTGTGTACCACGTGTCAGTGGGACAAAAGAAAATTTAGCATGGTGGGACCTGATGATGTCACCATAGATAACGTGGACCCTCCTGAGGGTGCCACTCGCCACTGCATATGTGGAGACAGTTGTGCTATGTGGGCCCGGAGGGTAAAGTAAATCAGGATCTCGGGATTCACAAAGGAGGAGCACGAGGGCTCAACACTCCAACTCGTGAAGTCACAAGTTGAGAGAGGTGCTAACACTTAGTCCTACCCTACGGTTATATGTAGCAGGCGCTAGCGAGGAGGGATCCATACATGTATTGCATCTCGGGTTTCAGCATTTGGAGGAAGAAGAGTCGAGGTTCTTCGACTCGTGAACTCACGAGATCACGAAGTTGTGAAATTTGCATTTGGTTATGAGGGGAGAAAGAGGAAGCTATCACCCGAAAACCCGAAGTGTCTAAGTCCCAAAATTTTCGAAGACAAAAGAACCATCAAGGATTTAACTGTTGGATCTTCCTGGACCGAGACCCCAAAGTTCTGAAGTCTCAAAAATTGCAGAGTCGAACAGAGCTCGGAAAACTAATGGAATCAAAATGTTTTTGTTATTCACGTTGGTTTATGAATGTTGTAAGTTTTCTTGAAGGTTTAAGGGCCTGACAAACTTTGGTTGATTTCATATTGTGTGTGCAGAGTTCAACAAGTGTCGGGACAATCATGAATATACGTCGAGTATAGAAATGGAAGAGGTGTGGATTGCCTCCATTTCAGAGAGAGAAAGAGAAGGAAGGGATGTCAACCTGGGAGTCGAAGGATCGAACTCCAATGGGCACAGAAGAGAATTGGATAAGGAAGGACATATGATGAAACTCATTGAAAGATTGCAGAAATATGCCCAGGCTCATCGAGATGATAGTCGAAAGCTCATGAGGGTCAGGGATCAGCGGGGTGAATTCAACTTAAAGATGTTGAAGAACCTAGAAAGAATAGAAAGGAAGTTGGAGAAGAGGAGTGGCTCAAGCAATATAGAGAGTCGCAGGACCCCTGAGAGAAGAAGAAGATCGAGGAGTGGTAGCAGACATCATCATCACTCCCCAAAGCCTTCCAACAGGGAAGCACATAGTAGTTCAATCCCTTTCCCTACCAGAAAACACCAAAGATATGGAGTGGATGAATTGAAAGGAGAGATGAACAAGATCAAGCCTCCAACGTTTGATGGTGAACACAAGAAGGAGGAAGATGCCAAAACATGGTTGCTTGACATGAAGAAATATTTCCAACTGCAGAATTATTCTGCTCATGCAGAAGGAAGGAATGTGTTGTATCAGCTAAAAGGAAAAGCATCCATGTGGTGGGATTAGTTTGTGCAAGTGCAGCACATTAGTGAGAAAGATATCACTTGGAATGAGTTCAAGAGGTATTTTGAGAAGAAATACCTAACTAAAAGATACTATGACATAAAGATGAAGGAGTTCTTCGAACTCAAGCTAGGCAGCATGACCATCAATGAATATGAACGAATGTTTTTGGAACTACTGAAGTATGTTTCGTTCATCAAAGATGAGGCTGTCAAGATTCAGAGATATCTGAGTGGACTGTCACCTTCTATTGGTGACAAGATTCAGTATGATGATCCTAATACTATGGAAGAAACAATAAGAAGGGAAAAATGCTTATATGAACAACAAAGAGAAAGGCCTACTTTACGGAAGGCTTGGGATGATCAGAAGAAGTTAAGGAAAGAGCAGAGGAAGAAGGAAAACAAGCCTCCCTTTTTCAGAAATAATCCTTAGGGACAACCATCTTTCAGAGAGCCTAGGAAGGCTGAATTGGGTGAGCAAATGCCCAGACCGCCACCTATGGAGTGTTGGGGCTATAAAGGGAACCATAGGTACAGGGACTGCCCCCACAGAAAAGATAAAGTGAGAACCGTCCACAATGTTCAGCAAGCTAAAACAATGGAGGATATGTGTAGTAGGATGCCAAGGATCTACATATCCCTAGAAAACAAGCAATACGAATTTCAATCGCACATTATTGAAGTGGAAGGTATGATCAACAATCGACCACTTATTATTTTAATTGATTCTGGGGCTAGCCATAGTTATGTAGATCCTAGGGTGGTGGAAATTTTTCATTTATCAAGAAGAAAACATGAAAGGTATTGGTTAGTGCATTTGGCTACAGGAACCAAGAGGAAGGTCACAGAATTGGTTAAATTTTGTTCGATAGACATGAATGGATTGAGCACGAAGACCGAATTGAATGTTGTGCCTTTATGCTCTTATGACTGCTTAATTGGGATGGACTGGTTGGACCAGCACCATGCCCTCCTGGACTGTCATAACAAGAGGTTTACATGCCTGGATGAGGAGGAAAATTGGAAAGCAGTTCAAGGAATTCCTAGAGCTGTGGCTGTTAGAGAAATCTCAGCCATGCAGCTGAAGAAGTGTTACAGGAAAGGCTGTCAATTATTTGCAGCCCATGTGGAAGAAGCATCCAAATATTAAGTATCAAGAATTAGATACCATGAGGTACTCACAAAGTTCCAGGACGTATTTCAGGAGGTACCTGGACTACCTCCGAAGAGAGACATTGATTTTTCTATAAATTTGATGCCTGGAGCAGCTCCGGTGTCGAAAGCTCCTTATAGAATGAGTACGCCAGAGCTGAAAGAGTTGAAATTGCAGCTTGAAGAGATTCTAAAGAAGGGGTACATTCACCCCAGTGTGTCACCTTGGGGTGCCCTGGTCCTATTCATGAAGAAGAAGGATGGGACGTTGAGGTTGTGCATTGATTTCTGGCAGTTGAACAAGGTAATTGTCAAGAACAAGTATCCTCTACCGAGGATCGATGATCTTTTCAAACAGATGAAGGGTGCAAAAATATTTTTGAAGATAGATCTCAGATCAGGATATCACCAGGTAAGAATAAAGGATGAGGATATCAGCAAGACCGCCTTTAGAACAAGGTACGGTCATTACGAGTTCACAGTGGTGCCATTTGGACTGTCAAACGTGCCTACTGTTTTTATGTGCTTGATGAATGGTGTATTCAGGAACTGTTTAGACAAGTTTGTCATAGTCTTCCTGGATGACATCTTGGTGTATTCCAAGTCAGAGGAAGAGCATGAACAACACCTGAGGATGGTGTTGCAAGTGCTAAGAGAACACCAGTTGTATGCCAAGTTGAGAAATGCCCATTTTATCAAAGACAGATTCATTACTTGGGACATATTATTTCAGAAGAAGGGATCACTGTGGATCATGAGAAGGTTGAGGCCATCTAAGAATGGTCAGTGCCAAGGAATGTGATAGAAGTTAGATCCTTTATGAGTTTGGCGGGATATTAAAGAAGTTTTATCATAGGGTTCTCAAAGATAGCTCACCCTATCACTTCCTTGCAAAGGAAGGAGAAAACGTTTCAGTGGACTGAAGAGTGTGAAGAGAGTTTTCAGCGATTGAAGCAACTGTTAACCAACGCTCCAATCATAAGAATTGCAAATCCAAATATGGATTTCATGGTGTGCACAGATGTGTGTAAGGAAGGGTTGGGAGGAGTTCTCAGCCAAGATGGATTTGTAATCTGTTATGAGTCCAGGAAATTGAAAGAGCATGAAAAGAATTATGCCACTCATGATTTGGAGCTGGCAGCAATCGTCCACGCTCTGAGGAAATGGAGACATTACCTCATGGGAAGAATATTTTAATTGAGAACAGACCACCATGGTCTGAAATATTTGTTTGAGCAGACAACCTTAAACGCTAGACAAAGAAGGTGGTTGGAGTTTCTGTGTGAATATGACTTTGATATCAAGCATATCAAAGGGAAGGAAAACCAGGTGGATGATGCACTCAGCAGAAAGGTGCATGCATTGCATGCTACAGCCATTAGCATGTACAGGACGTATATTATGGATAGAAGTTTGGAAGCTAGAAGTTTCGATTTGCAGTACAGAGATTTGGTAGCAAAGCTACAACAGCGTGAGAGACCATAGAAAGAGGAAAGTTACACCTTGGGAGATGATGGAATACTTCTGTACAAAAACAGAGTGTATGTACCCAATGTTCAGGATTTGAAACTTGCAATTCTAAAAGAAATGCATAATGTGACGTATGTTGGACACCCTGGATATCAGAAGACTATGGCAGCAGTCAAAAGCCATTACTTTTGGTTGGGTTTGAAGAGGGAGATCGTTGAATACATCGCCAGATGTATGGAATGCCAGAAAGTTAAGGCTAAGCATAGGCACCCAGGAGGGTTACTACAACCTTTACCCATTCCGGAATGGAAGTGGGAAGTGGTGACCATGGATTTTATTACAGGATTGCCCAGAACGAGAAAGCAGCATGATTCGATCATGGTGGTGGTGGACAAGCTTACAAAAGATGCCCATTTTATTCCACTAAAAACCACTCACAAGGCAACAGATGTTGTTGATATCTTCTTAAAAGAAGTGGCACGCTTGCATGGAATCCCTAAGACGATTGTGTCGGATAGGGACCTGAAATTCACCTCGAATTTCTGGAAAGGACTGTTCAAAGGATTTGGAACGAATCTGAATTTTAGTACAGCATATCATCTTGAGTCTGATGGACAGACAGAGAGGGTGAACAGAGTCATAGAGGGAATGCTGAGAATGTACGTGATGGACAAACCATCAAGATGGGAAGACTACCTGCATTTGGTAGAATCCGCCTACAATAATGGGTATCATGCATCGTTGAAGATGAGCCCATTTGAAGCACTTTATGGAAGAAAGTGCAACACTCCAGTAAGCTGGGATAATCCAACTAACAGAGAAGTAGTTGGGCCAGAGTTGCTCAAAGAGATGGAAGACCAAATGATAATAATTAAACAGAATTTGAAAGCTGCCCAGGACAGGCAAAAAAGTTATGCTGATAAGAATAGAACCCACAGAGAATTCAAAGTGGGTGATCATGTTTTCCTGAAAGTGAAAACTAACAGGAGTTCCTTGAAGCTGGGAATTTGCACCAAGTTAGCAGCAAGATACTATGGGCCTTTTGAAATCCTGGAAAGGATTGGGTCAATTGCATACATGCTTGCATTACTTGCATCTATGACTATACATAATGTGTTTCATGTTTCACTGCTTAAGAAATATATAACTTATGCTAATAATGTTATCGATTGGAATTTGATTCAGGTGGAACCAAAAGGTGTCCTGTAAGTGCATTATGTGCGCATATCGGACAGGAAAAGAAAATAGCTCCGGAATTGAGCCATAGAGCTTGTAAAGGTCCAGTGGACCTGGTACGGTCCTGAGGACGCGACATGGGAGCATGAATATGTTATGTGGGCAGAGTACCCGCATCTTTTTGAAAAATTTTGAAAATCTTGCTGATGCAGTGTAAAGTTGCACTGAGGACAGTGCAGAAATAAGGGAGGGGGATTGTAATGTCCCCAAGGCCAAACCCTGTTGTAAATATTACTTATGAAATGAATTGTAAATATGTTTTATAGGCTGGTGAGCCAAGTTTATATAAGCTGGTAGGCTTATGTGATTATTAGTCCAGAGAGCCTAAGTGTTGAAGGCCAAAAGCCTGATTTTGTACCTCTATCAATGCAGAACATTAATAAAAAATAAAATAAAAACACTGTCGCGTGCAGACCGGCCATGATGAATGAGTGATGGGGGACTAAGATTCCACAGAGTGGGCAAGGGATTAGGGGTTGGAAAGTGGGAAAAGGGACTAAGTGTTGAGCCTAGGGGGATTAGCCTAGGGGCTTACCTTGGGGAATAATATTAAAATATTATTCCAAAAGACATGTGAATATTATTTTTTATCCTAAGTTATTTTTGGAAAGACAAGCAACTTCCAAATGGAAGGAACGCATGCTAAAGGAATGCATGCATTTGCATGGGTGACAAGTGTCAACCCGAGCCCATTCAAATAAAATAGCTGAGATGAGCTGTGGTGAGGTTCCTCCACCATTCGACCCTCGACATCCTAAGTGTGAACCCATCCGACCTCTGCAAGAGACCTCGTGCAATTCTGAAACTGTGGGGGAAAAGTCTGTGTTGATTTTGGGGATAGTCGGTGTTGATTTCTGGAAAGAAGAGACATCCTATGTCTGCACAGATTGAGAATGTGTGTGGAATCTCTGTCTTAAATCCATAACCATGAGACCATCCTATCATTGTTGAGCCTGTTGGAAAGCCCATGTCTATTTTCCATGTTGGTTGTTGTGGCCACGCAGTGCTGGACTACGTGTGGCTTGTTGGCCAGTTTGTACAACACTCTCTCCAGGTGAGAGAGGTGATTGAAGTTGGAAGAACAAGTTGCTTGGCCTGTGAGTGATTCTCTTCAGGTGAGAGAGTGCGCAGAGGAAGGAGAGAAATCCTGGAAGGAACCCTGTAGCTGCCACAGAGCTCGGAGACTTCCGATCCAGTCTATTGTTGAAACCCAAGGCAAGGGAGGTTAGCAGTCGAAGGACTGTCTAGGTGACAGAGAAGGTGTATACTCCTGGGGTGGAACAGGCATGTGGGGAAGGAGAGTATGTGGGCGGTGAGTATGAGTGGTTCCTAGGAGAGAATTTCTTCCTTGTGACTGTGTGTTTTCCATGTAACCTCAACCTAGCCTAGGATTCCTTACCTTGGGGTGGAGCTTAGTCCCAGCTCGGGGGTGACCTACTGCTGAGATTAATGAGCAGTGTGGTCTAAGGCTGGGAGGTTTGTGGAAGGCCTGCACCTAGTTGGTAGAATTACCACCATTTCAAAGATAAGTACCAGATGATGTTTTTAATTACGTTTCTTCATGTCTGTGTATTTATATTTATCATGTATTCTGTTGTGCATATGAATTAATGTTAATGACATTGATTATTTATAATAGCAGTAGTTATTATGTTTACTATATGTTTAAATGTGTTTCATTTTCTTAATGCATGTCATATATATATAATTAAGTATGATATTGTTATTCCGCGAAGTAGCGCCTGCCCGACTGATGAGAAGAGGGCGTTATAGTATGGTATCAGAGCGTTATAGCTTCAAATGAAAGAGTGTTACAAAGCATATTTGAGATGTTTTGGCGTGTCTATCATATTGCATATGGTTGAGGTATGTTCCATGGTTATATCTTCTTGTTTACTGTTGCAACACATATATATAACACATCAGTAAACCCTAAGGCCGAAATCAAGAGGCCATTCAAGAAGTAAACTCACCTAAACAAGTAGATCAACAAAGTATTTGACGAAATACCACAACCAGTAAAAGTTTTAAAAGACACCCAAAACCGTGATGAACCTTGCATAATGGCTTGGGATCATTACATACCTACCTGTAACCCTAGATATATGTAAAGGGTACAGGTCGGCCCCACCTTAATGTGTTTAATAATAAATGTAAAAGATAATTAATATTGATATTATTATTAATATTAATATTAATTATTGTAATAATAATAATAATAAATTATATAATGACTTGGAGAGGTCGGCCTTGTTGAGCCAATAGACACCTTTTTTGAGTGTTCAAGTCTAATATAAGTAAGAGATGATTCTTCATTGTAGAATCATATCTTCCTTGCGAGTTTGGAAATTTCAACAAACACTTCTACTTAATAAAGTGGTGCGCCTCTCTTGGGCGCTAGGGTTTCTAGGGCTTAAGAACCCTCTTGTGTGTTAAGTCATTCTTGGTGGTGAAAGGTATTTCTCTTGAAGAATATAGCAAAGGATTTGGTTGGGTTTTTATCGCTTGTTTGAGAAGGGTTTCCTAGGATATATCTTGTGTTCTTGTGCATGGTGTTTCTTCTTGTGATCTTGGTTGTTGCAACATTCTTGTTTATGGTTAAGACATGATGAAATTGAAATGAACTACATGATTAACCTAGATTATGAAAAATCAACATGTTATCAGAGCATAGGTCTTGAAAGAACCCATTTCACAAGCATCTTTCACAAGAAAAAGGAAAAACGTCACTATTGTCTTACAAGAAAATTAGGGCTTTTTATTGAAGAATATTTTCATCCTCAAAACCATCTAGAAAAGTGTGCCCTAACCCAAGGAACTCTTTGACACCTTCAGCGCACCTTTTCAGTGGGTAGATCTCCCGGAAAGTGAAACCCTAATTTTCACCAGTACCAGAAATAACAGAAAACCAGAAGTACCAAAAGTACCTGAAAAACCAGAAGTACCAAAAAACCAGAAGCACCAGTCCAAAAATCTGTTGGTCAAGTTTGAGGGGGTAAAACTTGGATTTTCAGAAATCTGACTGTACAAACATACTCGCCTCAGCTCAGCGCATCTAT
>ML777467.1:2102111-2112355 GCA_009831015.1 Picea engelmannii | reverse complement strand
GGTTGGTGGATTTCACCACTGTTACAAGATAAGTATCTAACTATGTTCTTATCACATTTTGCATGATTGTGCTACATAAATTATCATGATTTCCGCTGTGTATATGAATTACTTTTAAATGCTATGGATTGTTTACTCGTAGCAGTAAAATTATATGTTTTACTCTGATTTAAATGTATTTATTTACTGGAATGCATGTGATTATATAATGCTTGTACGAATTATGTAAGAGTGCATGTACAGATTGTTACATAGTGCGTTTTAAGCTCTGGGTAAGCAAAAAGGTACTCTACAAATTATCTAACTATGTTCTTATCACATTTTGCATGACTGTGCTACATAAATTATCATGATTTCCGCTGTGTATATGAATTACTGTTAAATGTTATGGATTGTTTACTCGTAGCAGTAAAATTATATGTTTTACTCTGAGTTAAATGTATTTCTTTACTGGAATGCATGTGATTATATAATGCATGTACGAATTATGTAAGAGTGTGTGTACAGATTGTTGCATAGTGTGTTTTAAGCTCTGGGTAAGCAAAAAGGTACACTACAGCTGCCCTAAGAGAATAGTCACTGATAACGCTGCTGCATTCAAAGATAAACACTTGGTGCAATTGTGTGAAGAGCTAGGAATTCAGCTGGTACATTCCACATCTTACTATCCACAAGGGAATGGGTTAGTTGAATCATCCAACAAGAGTTTAGTCAGAATTATAAAGAAGTTGCTTGAACAAAATGCCAGAGGTTGGGATTCCAAACTAAAGTTTGTTTTGTGGGCTGACAGGGTTACATGTAAGAAATCAATTGGTACATCTCCTTTCAAGTTGGTATATGTTACTGAATCCATATTTCCTGTTCAACTTGCATTGTCGGTTGTGAAGTTTTTACAAGAAGCTAATTCTGAACCAAGTGATTTGACCTGGAGAATTCATAATTTGGTAGAACTACAGCAAGATAGAGAGCAGCTCTTGGAAAAAACAGAATTGCATCAAGAGAGACTCAAGGAGTCCTTCGACAAGAAATTCAAATCAAATGTCTTTAAAACAGGGGATTTAGTCTTAAAATGGGATGCAGCAAGGCAAGAGAAAGGGAAACACGGAAAATTTGAGGCTCTCTGGACAGGTCCTTTTGTCATAACAGCGGTGCAGCAAAACAATACCTTTGTTCTCCAAACTCTTTCAGGCGAGGAAGTAGCAGGTGGCCCTTTCAACGGGCGCTTCCTAAATATCTATTTCACATAAATCTTCCTTTGAAGCCATTTTCTACTTGTACATATTCTTTTTCAGTTCTATTTCTTTATTTCTGTCACTTGAATAAATCCATGCCCAATGGTACTAGCAAAAATATTTTTCAAATTTTTGTTTTAAATTGTAATAAGGCTACTGAGTCTAGCTAGGTTCTTGGTCACCTCACAGGGAGATGCCCATCCCAGTTGGAGCCAAATGTTAGCTCCCAAAATGAACCCATCCCTATGGTCACATTTTGTGGTGGATAGCATGGCTATTGGTAGTTTTCTCAAATTGGTTTTGAGTTTTTCTAGCTGCAAGACTTAGGTTTTGATTTTTGTCTTAGAAATGAGATGACCCATAAAGGTCTTCTCTTTAAAATTTTCATAAAATGTTTTCAACAGCTAACGTGTGCTTAAAAGATGATGGTTAGCTGGTGAAAGTGGCAACTTTCAACAGCTAAGGAGCATTTTTCACAGGTCGTTAGCTCGTGAAAGCGGGGATTTTCAAACATCCAAAGAGCGTTTCTCACGGGGTGCGCGCTGGTGAAAGTGGCAACTTTCAACAGCTAAGGAGCATTTGTTACAGATGGTGGGCTGGTGAAAGCAGGGATTTTCAACAGCCGAGGAGTGCTTCTCACGGGCTATTAGCTGGTAAAAGCGAGAATCACGTGTGTTTATCCATGTTTTAAAATAAAATGATGATGCGATCAACCCACGCCATGCAATCAAGAAGGATGCACTGGTGAAAGTGGGGAATCATGAAAACTCGAGTTGCACATCCAAATCGGATTACAAATCGGATCTGGTTTAGTAACTCATGCTCCACAATCATGGCGTCGAGAATGGAAAATTTGAATCCATTATCGCAGGTACAGGAGCTGTACTACCTGGTTGACAACATCAAATCGGTCATCGCTTCCCCAACACACATAATTCTCAAATGTATTCTAAGTCTAATGTTGAAAGACAGAGCTGAGTGCTTTCACCAGCGCGAGACCTCGGCCTGAACAGCAGTTTGCAGTGATTGGTGCACAGAGTCATTTCAAGTTTTGAGTTGCAGATGGAGAGGAGACGCAGTGGGTCTTTACTGAGAAAAGAGTTGGACAGCCTATCCTTCCTACAGACGCATCCAGAAGTACACAAACACTTCTCAAACGCAGGTTGCATCGAATTTTTTGAGAGGCTGCAGAATGGTTGTCACCAGTCAACAGCAGAGGCTTTTTCTAAAACATTTGATGGGAATAAGGCTCGTGTTGGGTCCTTGGAGATCATTGTAGATGAAACTTCCATCGCTGCAGCGACCAGCCTACCAAGATCGGGCCAGAGTTGGTTCAAAACTACTGCTACCAAAAACTTAAATTTCAGAGTATATTTGAAGGAAGAATTCAAGCATAATGCATGGAAGAAGAGCATGCCAGTTTCCTATTTAGAGGATGAGTGGAAGGATTTGTTTAAGGGCATCCAACTCTACATAACTTCAAAAGKCAGGTATGATAAACTCATGATGTATCATTTCAATMTCCTAGACCATTTCACAGGTAAAACTCTCCTCAATTTACCTTTTTTCTTACACAAGAGCTTAACTAAGGTCTGTAAAAAGATCAGGGCTCAACCCCTAAGCATGAAGAACACTCTGTGCCACTTTGGCCTTATTAAATTGATCATTCTAGAGGAATTAAGATAGAAGGGAAGGAGCTGGCAGCATTTTCTATTTTGGGAGGGCTTTGAAACTCAGACTTAGCCCGAAAATGAACTGGGGAGAGGTGGAAAGAAACAGTTGACTCCTCAAAGAAGTTCGAGGAAGAGGAGGACCCTGCCAGGACCTCCAGAAGATAGAATTTCTGGTGTGAAATCTCACAGGTCAAAGAAAAGATTGAATTTTGAAACTACTACAGAGAAACCTATAGAGCAGCCTACAGAGAAGAGAACAAACATATTAAACCTGCGCTACACAGACTTTGAACCAGAGCAAGAAGATGAGAGCCCTATCATCAAAAGTCCTGAACGCTCAATTGATTTTGCACAGAATTATGAGACCTTTACTCACACTGAGGAAGGAGAAACATCAAAGAGCACTAAGTCAAATAAAACACAGAAAATCAAGCATCTTAAAGAAGTAATCGCTCAGCAGGAAGTCTTAGAATGGGTAATCAAAGAAAGATACAAGAAGTTGTCTGATAATTTTGCAAAAACCAACGCTGCATTTGAAAGACTGGCTCGGGAAAGTGTCAAAGAAAAGAAGAGGAAACACAAAATTACCAAAGACTATAACAGTCTATGGTGGCTAGCATAGCGCCTTAAAAGAAAAATCAAAAATCCCACCCAGATTTGAAAGTGCTTGCTCAGGTTGTTGTAAACATGCAAGGGGATAAATCAGAGACACATTGAGTTTTTGTTGAAATCGCATTTTTGGAGGTGAAAGTCCATTTTGGGCTCGGGCAGGGCTTTCACCAGTGCACAGCGTAATTTTGCGACCAGTTAGCTGGTGAAAGGCAGCGCTTTCACCAACTAACCAGCGAAATATAAAGCGAGTTAGCTAGTGAAAGCAGGAAAAGAATTTTTGGAAGCCAAGGATGAAACAGGTCATTTTTCACAGGTTATAAAGGAGTTCCAGAGTATCAAGGGGATAAAAACTTGCTTGCAAAGGATTCGGCATCAGAGATTCGAGGGAATTTTGGGAACCACATGCTAAACAAATTTCCTCAAGTATCGACTATGAACGTTGAAGAAATCCAACTGTCAAGACAGGTGCCTTGCCATGTTTCATAACATCACAGATCCCAGGAGCTGAAGAATACGAATGTCAATTGTTTGAGATTGAAGACAATTTGAATGCTAGTTTAGTTGTTAAGTCTTTATTATCAAGTTGTTTAGATAGATTTGAATTGCTATTTTTAAATACAGATCCATGTTTTTGGGATCTGCAAAACTGATTGTAAAAGGCTATAAATGCATATTTTTGCTAAGAGACAAGGGTTCAAATGGGGAGATATTTTGTGACACTGTATAGACTCTTATTTGCAGAAATAAAGTTCAGTTTCCTTTCGTTTTCAATATCAGAATTGTCCATCTTTCCTTTCTTGTACTTTGTTTCAGTTTATTTTAGTTCATGAAGACTGTTATCTCTTTATTAAGCTCATAGACTTGAAATTAAAGGATTCCTCTCTATCTTGCATTTATCCCTACATTCACTTGTATTTGGAAATCAAGAAAAGTATTCTTCATCCTCTCCTTTCAATTACTTGATCTGATTATTGTTTCCTGAAAGCACTGTATCTTTAGATGTGTGATGAGTTGTTTCTTACATAGATCATTAAATAACCCCATTGTCCCAAACACATATACACATTATTTCTAAGTTACGAAGCATCCTTAGCCTACAACCCTAAGGAGTTCCTTGGAGTGATAACATGTGGTAACTTCCAAGTGGATCTATAAGATCAAGCATGCAACAAATGGAAGTATCAAGAAATACAAACAAGATCCATAGACAGAGGTTTCTCATAAACAGAGGGAGTTGTCTATGATGAGACACTTGACCCAACGAACTGATACACTTCCATCCGTACTACCTTCCATGAGTTGGAAACTATATCAGATAGATATATTCTTTATGATTTTGGATTTCAGCAAGAGTGTTGTTGATCCAAACCTATACAGTGTTGGTGACGAGAACCTGATCCTGATGAATTATTCAGAAAGCATTGTTGTTGGATACAAGTAATCCTTGACTTCTGAAATCAAGATGAAGAATCCAAGTATGATGCACTACTTCTTGGGACAAGAAGTATGACAGAGGAATGATAATATTTTCCTGAGTCAAGAAAAATATACAGTGAAAATATTAAAGAAGTTCAGTATGAAAGAATGCAAAATCCATTGTGATGGATTTAAAGAAGAATATTGATGATGATTCAAACAAGACTGATCCACAGTTGATTGGATCACTAATGTATCTAGTTAACACCAAACTGAATTCATATCATACAGTGAATGTGCCTAGTCATTTCATGAATCAACCAAGATAGACTCACTAGACAACTGTTGGCACAGGAGTAGACCCAGGGTTCAATGTTACAACAGCGCACCAACAAAACCCTAACTATCGGCCCTTTTGGCAACACCTACGAAGCAGATGAAGTCTCACTTGAGGTAGAGGCAAGGGTGGTTGCGAGACTCAAGTGTCTGCAACCTTAGCTGGGACACAGATCTATGATTATAACACTTACCAAGAACTTAGAATAGATAATTCATCAATATTCAACCCTTATTATACTTCGTAGATGGCATAGAGCATCATAACATTCACTTCGATCTAAGATATTTCATCACTTAGCAACAGTAAAAAAGATCAGATCATGTAGATCATCACTAAGCATATTCATCCATGTTAGATCATCCAAGAAGCATAAAACATGGCTAGATCTATATAAATACATCAAAACACTCGACAAAGCATAGATAAACACATCAAGACGAAACACAGAGAATAACACACAGATGTACGTGGTTCACCCCCACCCTGGGGCTACGTCCACCAACTCTTCTTCTTTATTATTGTCTTCAATCAAGTTACAGCACAGAGCCACCATAAACACTATTGCACACAGGGAAGAAGATCTGCACAGCTCGCTAGATCCTTCTTCCTTGTGTTACAGCACAAAGCCTTATATATCCTCTTACAGCAACCTGCACTCAGTTCTACAATCCTTTTACATTTTACACAAAGCACTTACAATGCAGTCTAGCACTTAGCCTACACCACATAGATGTCGATCTAGCACTTAGCTTATATCTATCTTCTTACATCACCTAGCTACTTATTTATACATTAGAAAAGTGGGCCTAAGTGTGGGTGAACCCATGGGCCGACATCCCTTTCCCTTTACATTATCCCAAAAACCCAAAAAGGACCCTAAGTGGTTCGAGATCCCTTAATATCTGCTTCGCTTGGCGCTTCGTCTTTGACAGGCTATCGAAGTCCCAAAAACGATCAAATATGACCAAGTATTTCCCAAAAAAATTTCAAGGGCCAACAAGCCCCCAACACTCACCTATGACTCGTCCCAAGTCACTCAGGTATAACAAATTCTGCTTTGAACGCCTTGAGCTACTTAGACCCATTGCATTTCTACTGCCTCTTGTTCGACGAACTCCTGCATAAGTGTGTTACTAACTGGTCCCTCTAGGCATTGTTCTATTGTATTAACGACCTAGTCCAGCTCTGTTCCCTGGCTCTCGATCTCTGTAAAATGTTGACATGCTTTATCCTACATAGGTTGGAGTTGTTGCATTGCTTCCATTACCTTGCTCTGGATCGTATGGATCTGCTACTGGGTGGTGCACTGCTCGAGAAACTGCTTCATTATTTCTATGGGTGATAGGGCCTTCAGTTGCACCTGTAGCTTCTTGGCTTGGTACTTCGCCTCCTGGAGTTGTGACTCCAATTTATGCAATTTGGGATTCTCGGTTAGGCTCTCATATATCTGCGCACTTATGCTACTTAACTGTTTGCATTCCTCAGTGATTGCTTTAATCCTTTCTATTGTGCTTCGGGCAGTCATTTCTCGTTGGTCATTCTCTTCTTGCAGGGTACTTGGTATGGTCTGAAGCTCTAAGTCCATGAATCTTTGTTGAAGTTGTTGAATAACTTCAGCAAGATTCATCATTTGGTGTTCTAAAGGTTCTTCTTCCTTCTTCTCTAATCCAGTCACAGAGTGAAATGCTCTATTGACTACTTCTTCAATCCCTATCTACTTCGCGAGTAGTTGCTCTTTCTCTTTTTGGATCTTTGCTCTGTCTTCCTCAAATTTCGCTTGGAGAGCGTCCTTCTCTTTTTGTGTTGCTCGATGATCTCCTCATGTGCTTGTTGTAAGGCCTGGGCGGCCTGCGTAAGACTTGTAGTAAGACTGTAACTGTTGTTTATCACTTCAATGTCCTTGGTGATCACTTCAATGTCATCCTCGGTCAACTTGTAGTAAGACTGTAACTGTTGTTTATGCTCATCTGCGCATGGTGTGATATAGATGAAATGGCGGTCTGTGTTGAACTTCATCAAAGGTCGAAACCTATGGAGGGTATTCGGGGTCATCCGAGCCTCAGACTGGATGGCAGTCTTCAGCTGGGTGTAGTAGGTATGGAAGACGGCATTGGACTACCATTGCTTGCTCATATCGGTTGAGTACCATAGGGTACTGAACTTCACATCCAAATGTTCAAATGTCTCGGTCTCTAGGAAAGTGGCACCCTCTGGCATTTCCCATGCTACGAAGGCGATCAGTATGAGAAGCCAGCTAAAATGGAACTCATACCCTTGGTCCTGCGCTTCCCTACAATCCAGTTCGAGTTGATTCACCAAGTACTTCGCCCAATTCATTTGAAGTCCTTCTACGCACTTCTTGGCGATATCAACTACAAATCTAGTCACTTGGGTGGGTCGGTTCTTGTGAACTAGCTTGCCTACGATCAGCTGACAGGAAAGACGCACTGCGTCGCTCTGAATAGAGGCTACCTTGTAGCCTCGCATGCCCTTCTCGACATCACCATAATTTTCTTTGATCTTCGCTGCTAGTACTATGTCTATGTTCTTTCCAGGATAAAACTCCTGTGGGTCAGGGCCTTGCATGCTAAGTCCTGTGATCCGATTGATCAAGGTTGGATCCACCATGACACGGTGGTTCAACCACAATTAGCCTTCATGATAGAAAGACAAAAGAAACTTTATGCACGCATTCACCTCCTGGTGTCTGCCAAAGTGTGGGATCTTCATAACATTTAGTAATGTATACTGCATGAGGTTTTGGGTCCAAGACTGCGGGAAAATATTCAAGTTCTTTCCCTTTGTCTTCATTAGATACTTGTGCAGGGTGAGCATACTATAGACTTTTTTGTCACCAAGGTTGAAGTCACTAAACTTCAACACTGCGAGCTTGTCCTGATTAGAACGAACTGTGTGCACCCCTTTCAGTAGGTACGCAATGACCATAGCATACTCGCACTCTCGGGGCACACTGTCACAGTTGATTTCACCACTCAAAGGGGGTATGTAAGTAGGCAGGATGCTCGGAATTAGTTTAGCGTTTGCGATATCATCTCTATGTTTAGTACACTTCTCATCGGTCTGTCGGGACGACCCGACTCGAGCAGTGGATGGAGAAGCTACTACTCTTCTTGTATATGATGCTTGGTGCAAGATACCAGATATAATAAATATGCAGAACAAAAATAAAATGCTAGAAATGGAAGAATAACAGTAATATATCCAGCATAATCTCCACAATAACACAGAAATGATATAAGAACAACAACAGAAATAGCACTTTGATTCAGAAAGAAATGTTCACAGGCCTCTTCGAGGGGGCAACCTCCAATCGAGCAGTGCTTTGTTACAATAATCTCCAAGCTAGGGTTTTCATACCCTCGACCCTTATTTATACTAAATGTGTCTATCAAGAGAAGCATCTAGAGGAAGATCATTCTAGAAGCGAAAGCTTCTGTTAGGTCTTCTTACATCCACCTTATTCTATTTTATTGAAAGGTTTTATTAATATTGACCTTTATTACATCTGAATATATTGATCTACCTATGTGTGGGTTAGGACCCTAACATGTCCTCCCCCTTAAAAAAATCCTTGTCCTCAAGGCTTGAGATGTGGAAATAGCTGCAAAATGGTAGCTAGTTCCCAAGTGGCATCTGCTGGAGTCGTATCCTTCCACTGGACTAGCACTTTCTTGATGGTTCTCTGACATAGACGATGCCCACGTTGGTCCAAAACTGCTTCTAGTTGTAGCCAAATGGATCCTTCTTCAGCTAACTTGGAAAGGTTGGTTTGAATTTGGCACCTAGTTCCAATCACCTTCTTTAAGCATGAAACATGAAAAATTGGATGTAGCTTCGACTGACTGGGCAGAGATAACTGATATGCGACTTGTCCCACACACTTGAGAACTATATAAGGACCATAAAATTTTGGCGTTATCTTCTGACAATGCTCGGCCTTGAGGGAAGTTTGCTTGTATGGTTGCCATCACAAAAACACTTGATCCCCTTCTGCAAATTGACGTTCAGAGCGACCTTGATTTGCTTGTTTCTTCATGCGATTATGTGCCATCACCAAGTTCTCTTTAAGGGTATAAATAATATCCTCTCGAACTGTAAGTGTTTGGTCAACCGCCTGGACCTTCGAGGTACCCGGTAAGTATGAGAGAACTGAAGGTGGCTTCTGTCCATATACCGCTTCAAAAAGAGTGATGTGAGTAGTTGTATGGTAGGAAGTGTTGTACCACCATTCATCTAGGGGTATCCATTGTTATAAACCTAAATTACACCACACATGCTTACTTGGCATCAGGCCAACTCATATCCCTTCTTTGCCAAAACACTGTTGAAAAACTCTGTGAAAATCCTCTTGAATAAAGGCCCACGCGCCCTAACTCATTACTGCACGCGTGTACACACTGGCTGACCCACAACAGCCCGCGTGGACCGAAAAAAGCATGAAAAAGGGAAAGTTGCCAATGGAACAAAAATCTATAAGTGAGTTAACTGAAACTCCTGGCCATGCATGGTTGAGGGTTCGTCCAAATACCTATCTCCTTCTAGCCTATAAAAGAAGGGGTAGGGGTACCATTTGGAAAAGGAAGAATATAGCGAAGAAAATCTGCCCATTTATGTATTCCCATTTTCCCAACCCTTTACCCTTTCCTAATGCCAAAGGAGATTTAAAGCAAAGAAGTTAAAGGACAGAAGAAGAGGAGCCCAGGATCAGGTTCAAGGAGCGGTGGTTGGTCTCAACTTTTGTAAGTTGACTCATTTTAAGTAATAAAGAGAATGCTTTTCCCATCCCAAATCATGAACTTTTTATGGTTTGATTAGTTTATGTTTGAGTTCTAACCCGTTAGTATATAAGTAGTATGCATGCATAGTTGTTGCTCATCTTGAATGTAGGTCAGCTTTGGAAGGAGTATTGTGAACAAGTAATCAAGCACAACAGAGGATCGACATCAAACG
>ML777467.1:2085253-2099105 GCA_009831015.1 Picea engelmannii | reverse complement strand
AACCTACACACAATAGTTTATTTGGAGCAGGGAGTCAAGGACCACCTTCGCACAGTGTGTCGGTAGGTTCGACACTGTTTTCTTGGAATGGAACATTTGGTAACAACACCTTCTCATCAGTCGCTTTCCCGACTGGGGGCAACCCCATTTTTGGACAATCTACTCCTGGGTAGGGTACTATTCCTGGACAGGGGGCAAACCTAGTAGGACCTTGGAATTTAGGGCAAGGATCTGTTTCCTCCTCCGAAATGTCGATCTGGGGTAGTTCTTTCCACAATCAATGGAACCCTGGACAAACTACTATGCCTATCCCCATGGAACCGAGATGGGGTAATCCTTCCCAAAATTCCTTCGAATACAATACATGCCCAACAATCTATGTTCTATTTGGGAAATCAGTCGATGATGTCGCCACATATGCAAAATCCTTACACTGGCCAGGGCCATGGTTTCTACTAGAATCCAGGCCAGCAGCCAAACTTTTCCTGGCAACCTGGTGCCAGTCAAACTCTAGGACCCTTTTCCCAGGTTATCAGCAGCAACCCAAACTACCGTTCCTGGCGACTTTACACTTGCCAGATTTGACAAGGTTGTTGAATGACTGTATTTGTCACGATCCGCGTTGGCCTCCTATGCCGACGAAGTTGCCTTCAGACATTCCAAAGTTTGAAGCCAAGCCTAATGAAGATCCAGGAGATCATGTGACTACCTTTCATCTTTGGTGCTCATCTAACTCATTGAAAGATGACTCTGTTCAGTTGTGATTGTTTCAACGTACTCTCATTGGGAGTGCTGTGAAATGGTACATTGAGCTCGATCACTCAAGATACTCTTCTTTTGGAGAATTGGTGATGGCTTTCCTAAACCATTTCCAGTTACCTATGAGATACGACACTGGCACAGAGCTACTCACTAATTTCGAATAGACAACAGCGGACCATATCTCTGATCACATCCGAGAATGGAGACGTTGGAAGAGTTTAATCAAAGTACCAGTCCCACCTGCATTCCTGCTTGAGTGGTTCCTTAAGTCTTTGGTTCCACATTTATCCAAAGACGTCGTGACATTTGGAGTTTTCTATGAGAAAGACACCATCATGAGGGCTCAACAGTTTGAGCTCATCTATTCTCAGTCTGGTTTATTATACAACATCTTCCCAGATGCGCCACGTTCAATAATGGATAAAACTAAACAGAGAGTTGGACTGCATGCCGATGGTATTGTTGGTTCAGCACAAACCAAGCCCGCTGAGAAATTGACAAAGCAGTTGCAACAGTTATCCATACAACACACGCAGCCAACCAAACTACTGCTTTGGCTACTCCCCCTACCCAAATGTCGAAGGTACACACAGTATGGTCGACTAACCCAAATGCCACCCAGCAGCCCGAAGGGAAGAAAAAATAATGAAAGAAGGGTAAGGGGGATAAAAAACCCAACAATAATGCTAGTGGGGACAACATTGAAAAATGGAAGGTGAGGTATCCATGCAACTTGTGCACAGAAGACCACCCGACCCATCTTTGTCCTCGACTTGCAAAGGCCCAAAAGTTTTTCACACAGCAACAATAGGCAGTGTTGACTAATCCCTTTCAACATGGGAAAAATCTAACTCAAGCCTCTACAAGCACGGAAGGGGGCAGCCAAGAAACCTGCCCGCCTCTGAACAACCCCTCATCCATGAACGTATATATGGTTAAGAGTGATGCTTTCATATCAACTAGAGTGCACGATTATAGTAAACCAAGCGCTTCTGAGAAGGGTAAAGAAGCTGACCTCCCATCTCTTCCTCTACAGATTGAGAAGACGTTGGGAGAAACAATGACACACATTCCAAAAGGTGCATTTAAGAAAGCTTCTAATAACCCAAATGCAAGGGCCGCCCAGAACTACTCTGTGGTGGAAGATTTATCACAAACCCCTTGTGCGATGTCTTCTTTGGAGGTCCTCCAAAGTTGCTCTTCTCAGAGAAAAGCCTTGTTAACCACACTGGGCTCTACTGAGACTTGTAATCCAAGTACCATCATGCTAGATACAACCGACTTAAAACCTTGTCTGCCTTACCACGTAGCGTTTCAAATAGTAGTGGCTTACCCCACGAAAACATTTACATGGAATATCTTCCGCACGGTGGTTGACGAGGGTGCCTCGACATGTGTTATGTCATTGGCATGTTGGAAGGTCATTGGCCAGCCCGTTTTGTCTCCATCACCTACTCTCCTCACTGCTTTCGACGGTCGTTCATTCTAACCACATGGCATTGTTCCTTCTTTCCCCATGTAGTTAGGAGGGAAGACCGTGTGTGTCGAAGTAGAGGTATTCGATGCTCCCCTCGACTATAACCTCTTGTTAGGACGGAGTTGGACTTATGCAATGCAAGATGTGGTTGCTACATTTTTCTGGGTCTTGTTGTTTCCACACGAGGGTCAGATAGTGACCATCGATCAATTGTCTTTCTCCAGACCTGACCCAGCTTTAGGGGCATCCACGGTCCCGATGATTGACAATCCTTAAACAGGTGTTGTCAACGTAGGAGTTGGTTTGTGCCCATCCTTGATGGTTACCTTTGATTACCCACCTCCTCATGGCGATATCAAATTTATATCTAATCACCATAAGGTTGAGATTTTTCAAGTTTCATCTTTCCACACGACTTACTTCGAGGATCCATGGATTCTTCCTTCCCCATCAGCCACGATGGATGAGACAGGGCACCCAGGCATGTCCATGCCCTTGTCTGTCGTTGAAGTAGCATACTCTTTAGTCCAACAAGATTCAGCTAACACTGATCTAACTCCTGCACAAGAGTCAGATCCACTTCTAGAGCCTATTTGGGATTAGGGTTCTCTCGCTAACATCGATTCGTTAGACTTAGTCTTGCCTTCTAATGAAGTAGTAATCGAAGCAATGACTAGTCCGGACAAACCTTGGGAAGATCTTCATCACAGATCATATTTTCTCCCAGAGTTAAGCCGAATTGAAGTAGGAGAATTCACCGTGACCATGACGGAAGATCAGCCATGTCCTATTAATCTCTTAGCTACACATGAAATTTATGCTGAGGGAAATATGGTGACTATCATTGAAACTATACCAATCAACATCTCCCGAAACCCTGGCATCATGGAGAATGTCTTCGTCGGAGCGGATTTCTCCCCCGAAGAGATTCAAATCTACACGGATCTTTTCAAAGAATTCCACGACATTTTTGCCTGGTCTTATGAGGAAATTCCAGGTATTGATCCAAAAATAGTTGAACATGAAATCACAACGTATCATGATGCCAAGCCTGTTTGACAGAAACTTTGACCAGTTAATCCCAAGAAAGCAGCAGCCATCAAGATTGAGGTTGAGAAATTGCTAAAGGCAGGTTTTATTTATCCTATCCATTTGACTCAATGGGTGTCCAATCCTGTGTCGGTCAATAAAAAACAAGGCACGATTCGTGTATGTACTGATTTCCGTGATTTAAACAAGGCATGTCCCAAAGATAATTTTCCAACACCATTCATTGACCAGATCATGATGAATGTGTTGGTTGCRAAGCCTTTTCTTTCATGGACRGTTTTTCAGGATACAATCAAATCCAAATCAAACCTGAAGACCAACACAAAATGGCATTCATTTGTCCATGGGGTACATTCGCATATCGTAAAATGCCTTTTGGTCTTAAAAATGTTGGAGCCACATTCCAGCGGGCCATGTATTTTTCCTTTCATGATCTCAAGCATATAGTCGAGGCCTATCTAGATGATTTAGCATCCTGATCTCGCAAGAGAACGGATTATCCCACACACCTTAGACTTATCTTCGAACGTTGTCGCTACTTTCGGATTCGCTTGAATCCAAACAAGTGAAGCTTTTGAGTAACGTCGGGATGTTTGTTAGGTTTTATCTTATCAACAACAGAGATCATGGTCGATCCTCTCAAGGTGGAGGCAATAATCCAGTTGCCCCCCCCACACACAATTCTTCAACTTCAGAGTCTACAAGGAAAGGTGAACTTTTTACGACACTTCATCGCCAACTATGCTGAAATCACCAAGGGATTTATGCGCTTACTTAAGAAAGACGTTCCTTTTTACTGTGACAAATCTGCTCAATGCTCTTTTGACGCATTAAAACACGCCCTCACAACTGCGCCTCTGCTATGGCCACCTAACTATAACAAATATTTTTTATTATATCTGGCTGCCGCAGAGTCAACCATTAGCATGGTTTTAGTTCATTAAGATGATTTGTTCTCAGAATATGTGATCTATTACCTAAGCCGAGTCCTCGTAGGACCGGAACTGAATTATTCTCATATCGAAAAACTTGTGTTGGCAGCAGTTCATGCTGTTCAACGGTTCCGTCATTATGTTCTGTTTCACAAGACCATCGTCATTGCTGTCATGAATCCATTCCAGTACATGTTGACACGACGGGTTATAGGCAGAAAAATCAGTAGATGGATAGTCATCCTCTGGGAATTTTACTTAGACTTTGTTTCCGCAAAGTCCAAAAAGTCACTAGTCTTCGCAGAGCTTATTTCGAAACTTTCGGTTGAGTCAGGTGACGTTGTGCCTGAAGAATCGCCTATCCAGGGAGATATGTTTTTGATCACATCTTCATATCCCTGGTATGGAGATATACTTATCTATCTCTAGACTTTGAAGTTCCCCACTTCTGCATCTCGTGATGAGCGTCGGCGTATACGCCATCAGGCTAAGAATTATCTCATACTCAATGATACGTTGTATCGAAGAGGTGTAGACTGCATCTTATGTCGATGTCTCACACATGAGGAGGTAGTCATCGTGCTCAACGATTGCCATACCAGAGCTTGTGGCAGTCATTTGTCTGGGTTGGCAACAGCCCAAAAGATTCTACGAGCAGGTTACTTCTGGCCGACACTTATCAAAAATTGTATAGAATCGGTCAAGAAGTGCCATCTGTGCCAAATCTTCTCTCGAAAGATGAGGGCACATCCCGCTCCTATGTTTCCTGTCATCACAGTTGGTCCCTTCACCAAGTGGGGGATTGATTACACTACTTGCAACCCCTCGTCAGCAAGGGTGCACTGCTATATCATCGTAGTTGTAGACTACTTCACTAAGTGGGTCGAAGTTATGCCAACGTTTAAAGATGATGGAGAGACTGCAACTCTCTTTTTATTCAACCAGATCATAGCAAGTTTCAGCGTCCCGAGAGAGATTGTTACTGACCATGGAAGTCACTTTCAGAACCAAATTATGACTGAATTAACATCAAAGCTTGGGTTACGGCAAGAGCATTCATCTCCCTACTACCCCCAATCCAATGGGCAGGTGGAAGCTGTAAACAAAACTCTTAAGACTATTCTACAGCAAACTATCAACTCAACCAAATCAAATTGGCATTTGATGTTATACTCGACATTATGGGCTTACCGAACATCTATTAAGACTGCAATCGGTTTCTCACCTTTTCAACTCGTTTACGGGTTGGAGGTAGTCTTTCCCATCGAATGTCAGATCCCATATCTAAAATTGGCAATACAATTATTGCAAGACGCTTCTCCACACGAAGAATGGTTAGTACACCTTGAGCAGCTCAATGAGCAGCGTCATGATGCGGCCCTGGCCAACGAGGCTCACAAACATAAGTTCAAGTGTCAGTATGATAGGTCCGTTCATCCTCAGATGTTCTTTGAAGGCAACCTTGTCCTAGTCTATGACCAAGATAAGGACCCCTTGGGGGTAGGAAAAGTCAAACCCATGTGGTCTAGACCCTTCATCATAAAAGAGGTATTAAAAAAGGGTTCTTATCGTTTGGTTGATTTTGAAGGGAATGCTTTGGCGGAGCCTAGAAATGGGCTCTACCTCAAGAAGTATTACTCATAGGCAGGTCACTATGAGTAACTTTTTGTAACATATGTATAGTCTTTGTACTATTACTTTTTAGTTTCTTTTAAGTGTTATGGACGTGTCAATGATGTTATCTTTCGTCAATATGGCAGATGTCAAGTGATTCTGAGGTGTTCGTTGGGTATGCAGATGGTGCTATTCGACACACTCGGAGGCTTGCCTCCGCAACTTGGGTAATATTTACAACTCAGGGCCAGTTGTTATCTTTCGGAGGTATATGCTTAGGTGACACCACAAATAATGTCGCCGAGTATAGCGCAGCTATTGAGTTTCTTCATGATTCCTTGTCATTGGGTATCTCTCATCTCTGGGTCTATCTCGATGCTCAACTAGTTGTGTCACATCTAAACAGAGTATACTGGGTTCATGATCCAACTTTACACGGACGATTCCTTCGGGTACGTCTCTTAGAACGAAACTTTGATTATATTACATATTTTCATGTTCCTAGGAGATAAAACCAAATTACAATTACTCTAGCTAAACAAATTTTAGACTGGCATCTTGCACACATATGAATGAACATTGACATAAGCATGTAAATACATTTTTTGCACACGTGATCCATAAGACACAAAATATCAAAAAACCATATATAACATCATAAAATAACCAGAGTACATAGATGGACGCAAGCGCCTAAAAAATGGGACTAATAACGAGTCACGGGGCTTATTCCCTCAAAAAATATATACAAGTAAGTGCGCATGGCATGTAAAAAGTCTATATCGGTTCAGGGCCTATGGGCCCTGTTATAATAGTCCACAGCATGGGCTAAACGCCTAAACAATCGGACCCACGTCTGAGATGCCCCCACTACATGAGGCTGCATGGATGGCGGCAGGTCCTCTATCTCTTCCATCAGGACTGTGTGAGTGAGTGCAGTGAAGTTATGCTCAACTCGTCTAAGGACCCTCTCAGCCTCCCCGGCTAGGAGGTTCCCTGCTACTGCTGCTCCCCCAGTGGCGGCAACTGTGGCTTCTGGATGAGGATGACGCCTGTTCCGTGCATAATCGGTAGGTTGCACGGGTCCTACATCTGCATGCAGCAAACATTTACCCATCAAATACTTTGGAATATAAAAAAAAATGATATATATAACAAAAATTACATAAAAATTACATATACAAACAAAAAAAAAACTACAAAGGTGGAGACTTACCCATCTCCCCTCGCTCCTCACCAAGAGGCACGGGTATCTCACGATCTCTAGAAAAATCTATCCCTGCATATGGGTAATCCTCGATCACAGGGATCTGCCATGAAATCCATGCAAATAAGTCATCATCGAAAGACTCATTGGTCCTTCCACCACCCTGTCGTGGCAGTAATACTGCCCATCTACATACTGCAGGAAAAGAGGCCTGATGTCCTCATACCACCTCCCGAGGACTAAAGCTCGGAACTCTCTCAAAGAAGAATGAACACAAAATCATCCCAAACCCGAAGTTCCCTAGTGTCCATTGTCGTAAATCTATCAATTGCCTCTTCATACACTCAAGTAGTGTGGTACTCTAGTCAAAAATCTGTGCATTCAAGCATTGGATAGCACAGTTCATCTGTGTGCGAGACGCCTAATGCAAGGCTATTGAACCGGTAAACCGCCCAATCAATAATAATATCGCCTGCAGTGATAGGTTAGTGATCTTACTGATGGGCACCTGGGAGCTCACATGGTTTGTCCCAGCCTCATAGTGCTCAGCTATCAGTTCCGCTATGTTATGCGGTCCCGCATGAAATGTCATGAAGTTGATTGGTTCCCCTCTCCTTGAGAGGCCAGTCAAAAAGTAGATATCCTCGGTGGTGGGCACCAGTGATTGCCCCTCTAGCATGAAGGCCTCTGCATCAGGGTGCCAGTAGTCAATCAAGGCATTCAATAGCCTTGGTTGTGCTCGCATAAATGTACACTGAAAGAAATTAAGTAAACCACATTCCATCAATATGGCCACGACATTCGAATCTCCCACAACCAACTCACTAATTGCTTCATGCTCCCTTTCCCTCCACTGGACATACATCCTGCCAACACAACAAAGTTCAGGAGGGTTAGTTCTTTCTCTTTAGTTCTTTTAACAATAAAAAGGGGTCCACACGTGATGTAGAGGCGACAGTCATGTGTACACATGGGCAGTTTTTTCTCTGCCCAAGTGTACACGCGGGCTATCTCTGGACAGGCCCCGTGGACCTAGGGCCAACCTTTTAAAGGTTGACGCCCACCCAAAAAAACAAATCAAATGCAAAATTAAAGAATTGAATAGCTAGATAAGGGAGTTTGTACTTACTTGGTCTAAGCAGAAGTTCGTTTCGTCCACTGTAGCTCTCGGAATCACAGTTTTTAGCAAATGGGGTCTTTTGGCTCCAGAATCAATTTCCAAATCAGCAATGGTGATAATGAGCTACTAGCTTCTATTTTGGGGCTTTTTGGCCTCTTTTTGTCACTTTTTTGGCCTCCCTTATCAGTTTCTTTATACCAAAAACCATTTAGAGTGATTCAGGAGTTATATGGGAGGGATTTGATCAGTTATTGGGCCACTTTTTTTGAGTTTTGAGAAACTTTTGACGGTCCATGAAAATTTTTCCAAGAATCAACTTGAGCATATAGGTTAGGTAACTACCCCGAATTTTGCGTCTCGTTGTCTTTTCTTCTGCTATAGGATCGATCCCATCAGTTTGTAACATGGAACCATCATATCTGCTTTAGAAGTGTTAAAACTTGGCGGTAGAGCTTACCAAAACATGGATGCCCTAGGTAGGTCCTGGTTGCATTATGGTGTCCATGTCGTCTCTAACACATTGTAGGCTCGAGAGTCCTTAAAGTATTTCCTGAATATGAGTTTGAGCCTCATTTGCATGATTCTTCTTTTGCTCTTGCTCTCACCCTCAGGACTCCCAAAAAACTAACTGGTCTCCTTTTAAGCCCTTTTCAGACCCTCTAAACATGAAAAGATTGTCTAGCGATCTTGTGGCCTTTCACGCTCGTTAAACTGAAATTTGAAGTCACATCTGTCCGGCGGTAGTTTACCCCTTTTTCGGTCTAGACGGTTAACTGTACAAACAAAGGTATACTCTATGGAAATTTCGTTCTTTAGAAGAGTACTCTCAGGTATAATTTTATCCCTTTTTCGGGCCTGAGGGACTAAACTTACGAAAAAGAAACCCCCACGGAGTCCATAGTCAAGATCTTTTCAGACTCCCTAAAATTGAAAAGATCGTCGAGTGACCTTATTCTTTCACACTCATTAAATTGTTCCAAAAGAATATTCCTGACGAAGTCCATAGTTAAGCTTTTTTCAGACTCCTTAAAAATGAAAAAATTGTCGAGTGATCTTGTCCTTATCACACTCGTTAAAATGGTTTTGAATCGACGTCTAATCGGTTCTAGTTTACACTTTTTCGAACCGACTAGACTATCTTCGAAAAATGTACCCCAATGGAGTCTCCTTTTATGTTTTTTCAGACTCTCAAAATATGAAAAACCACCTAGCTTACCTTCTATGGGCTCGTTAAACTTACATCGAAGGACATTACCATTGTGTGTTTTATTAACCGCATTTGCATACCTTATACACTAGCCTTGTGACAATTTTCTTCTGCGTTTTAACACCTTTGGCTTCCGGAGGGTTTTCCTGAGTATCACTTTACTAGAACATCATTCTTGTCCTTGTTCCTAGAACTTGTATGTTTGCAATACTCGTTCCTCCATTGTAACGTAATCTTCCTTTATTCTTTTTCCATAATTATCGAAAAGAACAAAAAAAAAAATCAAATATACCTCAAAAAGAGGAGGGGAAAAGTATTTTCTTTATTGGCAGCATAATGAGTCACCCTTGGATAAAGCACATCTGCCTGTTTGTTCATCAGACTATGGGATGTAGTACGACCTTAGGAATCTTTTCTCTCTATATAGAGTTGTGTCCTCCACCGTTTGGTTATTCTTCCAAACATATGGAGAGTTTATGTTGCCTCCTGCTTCGTAGACTTGTGATTAACATACATGTTGCCTGAGTCTCATCACTTGTCATGCTATTATCCAAGGGAAGTTTGTCACTAAGCCTGAGTCGGCCCCTCTGCAATATGTCTCTTGTTTGCATACCCGGCCATCCTGAACATCCAATCAAGTCCTTGTTCGAAATCACTGAAGCCTTCAGTCCGATCATCAAGATTATCAAGTCCATGACCGATAAGTCATCGAAGACCTCTGGGTAGTGTAGTCATACACTCATATTACACTCCTACCTGAGTTTTGAAGATTTTGAAGTTGTTGCTCGAGCTCTGAAGATCTCATCTCCAGCCATCAGGCCGAATCAGCTTCTGGAAGATGGATACTCTATATGTATATCTTTATGATTTCAAGATGTAGCTCTGTTGTGTATTGTTCGTGGCTACTCTTTATAGTTATTTGACATGGATCTACAGTGTATTTGATTGGAACTCTATTTGCTAGTCCGTAGGGTGTTTTTCCCAACAACAGCCATTGAGCCCACTGATGTTGTTTTTCAGAGGAAAAACACCTCAATAATGTTTCCAAACACTTTTTGACAACTTCCGTTTCACCATCAGTCTAGGGATGATAAGCTTTGCTGAGATGCAATTGGGTGCCCTGTAGCTTAAACAGTTCTTGCCAAAAATTACTTGTGAAAGTTGGGTCATGATCAGAAACAATAGAGTGTGGCATGCCATGAAGCTTGAAGACCTGGTCCACGAAAAGTTGAGCCACCGTGGATGTAGTAAATAGGTGTTGAAGAGCGCAGAAATGAAAATACTTGGAAAGGTGATCCACAACCACCATTATGACTGATTTATTCCCTGATCTGGGTAAGTCGGTAATAAAGTCCATAGAGATATCCTTCCAAATAGCAAGTGGAATCGAAAGCGGTTGTAGTGTTCCCGGAGAATTGACTGTTTCTCCCTTGTTGCGTTGACACACCTCACATTCAGTGACAAAATTATGGATGTCTTATTTCATACCATCCCATAAAAAAGAACGTTTTACCCTGTCATATGTTTTGGTGAACCTTGAGTGCCTCGTTGTGGGTGTAGCATGAAGCTCAGAAAGTATCGTCGATTTAAGCTTTGATTGTTTACTTAAATACAAACGACCTTTGTATCGAAGCTCATCCTAGAGCCAAGAGTACCCTGGGGGAGCCGGAGCCTTGGTCTGCAATTGTTGGATTAGATGCAAACTTTTGGGATCTTGAATCCATTCCTAGCGCACAGCTTGGAGCCAATCGGGTACAATGAAGGAAAGGGAAAAAATGGATCCTTCTTCTTCATATTTTCAGGACAGTGCATCCGCCACTACATTGTCTTTTCCCTTCTTGTAAATGATCTCATAATCATAACCAAAGAGCTTAGTCACCCATTTTTGTTTCTCCTGGGAGGAAATGCGTTGTTCCAGAAAGTACTTAGGGATTTGATGGTCAGTCTTAATTTGGAAGCGTTTCCCCAAGAGATAAGGGCACCACAGATCAATGCCATGCAGAATAGCCAACATTTCCTTTTCATAAATGGGTTTGCCCATATTCCTTTCAAACAGTTGCTTGCTGGTGAAGGCCAAAGGTCGACCCTCTTGCATAAGGACAATGTTGATTCATTTCCTTGAGGCATCACATTCCAACACAAAGGTCTTTGTGAAATCAGGAAGGGCCAGAACCAGAGTGGTGCACATGGTTGTCTTCAAGGTTTGAAAAGCTTGAGCAGCGGCTAGAGTCCAAGTGAAAGAGTTCTTTTTGAGGAGAGAAGTGAGAGGTGCTGCAATATTTTTGTGGTTCTTAACAAACTTGCGATAGTACCCTGTTAAGCCCAGAAATCCATGCAATCTTTTGAGAGTCTTTGGGTGTGGCCAGTCTTGCATAGCTTCAATATTTTTCGGATCCACCCTGACGCCATCCTTTCCAACCAGATGACCTAAACTATTCTACTTCTAAGGCACCAAAAGCACATTTAGACTGTTTCAGGAAAAGTTGGTGCTGGGAGAGGAGATGGAGAACTTGATCCACATGAGTAAGATGGTTTGTTCAGGTTTTTCTATAGATGAGGATATAATCAAAGAAAACTAAGACAAAATGATGGAGAAAGGGACGGAAGACATGATTCATGAGGCTTTGGAAGGTGGAGGGGGCATTACACAAGCCAAAGGGCATGACCAAAAACTCATAGTGGCCCTCATGAGTGAGAAAGGCCATTTTGGGAATGTCTGCCTCTGTCATACATATCTGGTGATAGCTCAAGTGAAGATCAAGTTTAGTAAAGAATTGCGCGCCATTCAATTCATCCAGGAGGTCATCAATGACAAGAATGGGAAATTTGTCTTTAATGGTTAGTTTGTTGAGGGCACGGAAGTCAGGACACATTCTCCAAGAACTTTCTTTCTTCAAGACTATGACTATAGGAGAAGAGTAAGGGCTCATACTAGGGTGGATAATGCCTGCATTAATGAGTTCCTGGACCATTTTCTCAATTCTATTTTTTTGTGAAAAGGGGTGGTGATATGGACAGATATTGGGAGGAAGGCTTCCAGGTACAAGGGGAATGGAATGATCATGAACACTGTGGGAAGGAGAGAGTCCTTCGGGAGTGGAAAATACCATTTGATGTTTAGACAGGAGAGCTTGGAGGTCATGCGGCACCGGGGGTGTCTCTATTGCTTGGATGGCATGGAGTTGGGAAATGACACCAGAATGACCTTTTTTGAGCATCTTTCCATGCGATGGGAACTAATGACCTCAGGTGAACCAGCAGTGATGCCTTGGAATTTATATTGGTGGCCTTCCTGATTGAATTACATGGTTAATGCCTTAAAATCCATGAGAATGGGACCCAAATTTCTTAGCCAGTCGGCACCCAACACAATGTCAATACCACCCATGTCGATAGAAAACATATGGGATTTTAGGTGGTAGTCATCGATTTGGAGACGCACATTTTCACAGTGCCCTCCACATTTCATGGAACCACCATTGGCAATCATGATTTGGAAATTGTTGACAGCATGGATGTAGCAATGAGTTTCTTGGGCAATGCGGCNATGAATAAAATTATGGGTGCTTCCACTATCAACCAGAATGATGACCTTATGATGCTTGATGTAACCGATTAACTTGAGGGTTTGGGGAGCGAAAAATCCAGTGAGATCATTGAGGGAAATGACGGGTTCTACTTTGGGAGGGTCTGAGGGAGGGGTTATGTCAGTGATTTCAGGTGACTCAGACACAAGGGGAGTTTCAACATCCTCTTCCGAAATATCCTCAGAGATGGCCATAAAAATATTTTTTTCCTTACACTTATGGCCCAGGAAATATTTGTCATCACAATTATAACAAAGGCCTTTGAGTTGGTGTTCAGTCATTTCATCCATGGTCAATTTTTGGATCTTTAATGGGGCGGAGGGAGTAGTGGGAGTGACGGGTTTAGGGCGAGGGATAAAGGAGGGTTTTCGGTTTTGAGATGATACAACCTATTGTGCTTCTTTAGCTCTTTTAGTAGCCTCCACCCAAGTCAAGGGTTGAGCCATGAGGACATGGGCCCAAATCTCCTCCTTGAGGCCACTGATAAAACACTCTCGAAAGAAAGCATCAGTCATGCCCTCTGTTCGAAAAGCCAGGCGCTCAAAGGCAGCTATGAAGTCTTCTACTATTCCAGATTGTTTCAACTTTTTCAAATGGCCCAAATGGTTGGTGTCTGTGTCAAAGCATTCATAAAGCTCAGTCAAAAATTGGGTCCAAGCAATATACCCTTGACTGGAAGTTTTTCTCCATTGCCACCATTGCCAACGTTCTTGATCTAGATGGAGAACACCATACCGGAGTTTGGCCAAGTCATCTTTGATGTTGTATAAAGAGAAATAATGTTCCATTTGGGTTACCCAACTAGTGGGGTCCGAGCCATCAAATTTGGTCACATCCACCCGTGGAAGGCGTATGTCACGTTGAAAGTGTTGGTGCTGAAAGGTATGGGAATGGGA
>ML777467.1:2059432-2073456 GCA_009831015.1 Picea engelmannii | reverse complement strand
AGAAGATCAACTCCTTGGATAAACTTGTTGGAGTCTCCAAGCCGTTGTAGCTTCAGTCCTTCATACAATTCTTTCACCAATTATCCAATGAATCTTGCATGTAACTTTTTCCATGAGAATTCCCTCAATATATAGGAGAGAATGAATTAGTTACTTGGATAGGAATGATCCCAAAATATCAGGGAATCTAGTACTATGATAACCATTCGAATGCCATCCCATCCTTCTAGAAGATTCCCTTCTAGAAGCTTCGAGAATTCATCTTTTTCCTTGCTTTAGAAAGAGTTCGCACCCTAGCAGTTCAACACAGTGCGAGATGTTCGCACCCTGGCTTAAGGCAGCCTGCGAGAATCAGGCATTCTCACAGGCAAATATACTAGCAGCCTGCGAACAGTCTTCAAAAATGAGTTTTTTGGAAGAGATGAAAATAACTTTTTCTCAGGAGAAAGTTCTTATGAAGAGCCTGAGTACACCATCATCAATACATCATCATGATGACAAAAATCATGGGTAACACCAGCAATCACTGTTTCAGATCCCAGCAACGGAACCATTTGTTGGCATAAGGGCAGACCCAGGGTTCAACGCTACAACAGTGCACCAACAAAACCCTAACTACCGGCCCTTTCGGCAACACCTGTGAAGTAGATGAAGTCTCACCCGAGGTAGAGGCAAGAGTGGTTGCGAGACTCAGGTGTATGCAACCTTAGTTGGGACACAGATATGTGATTATAACACTTACCAAGCACTTAGCATATATCATTCATCAATATTCAACCCTTATTATACTTCATAGATGGCACAGAGCATCATAACATTCACTTAGATCTAAGATATTTCAGCACTTAGAAATAGTAAAACAGATCAGATCATGTAGATCAGCACTAAGCATATTCATACATGTCAGATCATCCAAGAAGCATAAAACATGGCTAGATCTATCTAAATACATCAAAACACTCGGCAAAGCATAGATAAACACATTAAGATGAAACACAGATCATAACACACAGATGTACGTGGTTCACCTCCACCCTGGGGCTACGTCCACCAACTCTTCTTCTTTATTATTGTCTTCAATCAGGTTACAGCACATAGCCACCATAAACACTATTGCGCACAGGGAAAAAGATCTGCGCATCTCGCTAGATCCTTCTTCCTTGCTTTATATCAAAAATCCTTCTATATCCTCTTATAGCAACCTGCACTCAGCTCTGCAAGCCTTTTATAGTTTACACAAAGCACTTACAATGCACTCTAGCACTTAGTCTACACCACATAGATGTTGATCTAGCACTTAGCTTATATCTATCTTCTTACATCACCTAGCTACTTATTTATACATTATAAAAGTGGGCCTAAGCATGGGTGAACCCACAGGTTGACATCCCTTTCCCGTTACATTATCCCAAAAACCAAAAAAGGACCCTAAGTGGGCCAAGATCCCTTGATCTCTACTTCACTTGGCGCTTCGTCTTCGACAAGCTGTCGAAGTCCCAAAAATGGTCAAATATGACCAAGTATTTCCCAAAACTTGTTCAAGGGCCAACAACAACAACAAAACATGTATTGAGATATAAACAAGGAACAGTTGGATATGGCCTGAGATATGCCTCCAATGTGAAACTGAGTTTGCAGGATATACCAATTCAGATTGAGAAGAAAGTATAGTGGACCGAAAGAACACATCCAGTTGATGTTCTACCATGAAGTTTGCTATAGTTTCCTGATGTAGCAGAAAATGAAACTCAGTGGCCTTGAGTACCATAGAGACAGAGTATATAAGCATCAAGTGTGTGAATCAATGTGGCTTCACAAGCTTCTAATAGATTTATTTGACCATGAGATGGATCCCATGATGATGACCAAAATCTGTGAGTAAAAGATCCTTGAGAATTGAGTGTTTCCTAATGGATCGAAATACAATGAGATGAAACATCCTATTTCAGAAATAAGATGCAGAGGAAAATCATACTCATGTAGTACCTTCCTACACATGAGTAGATTGTAGATATCTTCACCAAATTAACTTCTTAAAGAATGGCTCCCTAGTTGAGAGAGAGTGTCGATAACTCCAGCCAAGACAAAATTTAAAATTCACCCATGCGAGACTTGTCATGATAAAGAATGCCTCCCTAGCTGAGAGGGAGTGTTGATGAATGCAGCTATGGGATACATCCTCCAGCTTACAAACCTGTGATATGTGGAACATAGCAGTTATGTGAAGCCTTTCTCTCATCTTACAAACCTAAGACAAAGCCCCTATAAAGGGTTTGTGGTTCTTACCTGGGACAGAGTCAGGAACATAGAGATGACCTCCTCCATGATGTGAGTGAGAAGAACTCTAGATGATTATCCGGGTGAAAATCGATTTGTTGAGTTAGGAAGTGCTTGTGGCTGAGCACAAGGTGAACGTGGGAAATCCCAAAACTGTTGGGCACATCATCATGTGAACAGAAATGAAGATGATGTGATGGCCTCCTCTGAGCAGCAGAGTTGATTAGAAGACTATATATGATTCTCCTGTTGGTGGCAGTGGGAAAGAAGATTTGTAGTGTGGATGTGCCCATGGAAGAGCACAGGTTAACGTGTGAGGACTTGGTTCTCTATGTAATGTGTTGAATCAAAGTCATGGCATCCCTATGGATGTGCCCCTAGTGGATGAGCACTAGTGGGTGTATCAGATCCTTTGATATATATTGTTCAAGAGTCAGACCTACCTGTAACCCTAGATATTATGTAAAGGGTACAGGTCTGCCCCACCTTAATGTGTTTAATAATAAATGTAAAAGATAATTAATATTAATATTAATTATTGTAATAATAATAATAATAATAATAAATTATATAGTGACTTAGAAAGGTCGGCCCTGTTGAGCCAATAGATGCCTTTGTTGAGTGGTCAAGTCTAATATAAGTAAGAGATGATTCACCATTGTAGAATCATATCTTCCTTGTGATTTTGGAAATTTCAGCAAACACTTCTACTTGGAAAAGTGGCGCACCTCTCTTGGGTGCTAGGGTTTCTGGGGATTAAGCACCCTCTTGTGTACTAAGTCATTCTTGGTGGTGAAAGGTCTTTCTCTTGAAGAATATAGCAAAGGATTTGGTTGGGTTTTTCTCCCTTGTTTGAGAAGGGTTTCCTAGGATATATCTTGTGTTCTTGTGCATGGTGTTTCTTCTTGTGATCTTGGTTGCCGCAACATTCTTGTTTATGGTTAAGACATGATGAAATTGAAATGAACTACATGGTTAACCTAGCTTATGAAAAATCAACACTTTCCTGGAACAGGTACATCCACCTTAGGTGTATTTGATCTAGATCTGAGATCATGTTTCTTTATTTTAGGTTCCTTCTGGATAACCTCATCAGCATCCCCTTCTTCAAACTGATTAAATATCAAAGCTTCTTCATAATCTCATTGTTTCAAATGCGTAGGGGATTATTCTAAATCATTTAGATGTACTGCAGGGTCATCTTTTGTATCATCTTCTTCCTTCACCTTATCTACTGCATTATTTTGAAAAGGAGGCAAAACTTTTTGATCTTCTTGATTCTTCCTTTCTCTTGGTAAGATTTGAGGTACATTGTTTGGCCTCCTAAACTGATTAGGATTTTTGTATCCACCTTCCTATGTAGGTATACTGGGTTGATTTTGTTCCATTTTCAACTTGGCCATCTCAGATGTCAAGGTCTTCAACATTTTATCCATTTCATCTATCTTAGAATCAGATGTTGTGTGAGAAGAGGAAGGAAGCTCTTATTTCTATTTTTTCTTGTCTCTATCACCCCTAGACTTCAACTTTTTTGTTGCTAGTATGTTAGATTCTACCTCAATAGTTTCTTCCTGCATCAGGATGAGAGTAGCAGACCTTCTTTCTCTTAGTAATAGAGAAAATTTAGCATCAAAATCATTGGCAAAGGTGATTTTGGCTGATGTTTTTGAAGGCTTAATTTCATCTGGAATTTTACTATACATTTTATTGAACCTTTTAGTAAAATCAGATATTGATTCACCTTGTTTCCTTTTTAAAGCACCAAATTTAGTAATGTAGTATAAGTAGTATTTATTATCTCCCCAATGTCTTAAAAAGGTGTCATCCAAAGCATCAATATCAGCAATTGAATTAGGTGGCGGGCTCCTGAACCATTTTCTTGCTTCACCATCTAAACTCTGCACAAATAGTCTCATCCACAGATTTGCATGCTCTACATTAAAATTGTCTGCAAAACTGTAGAAAGAATTCAAATTCTCTTCAGCAGTAAGTCCTCCTTCTCCATTGAATCTTGGAAAATATTTCATATATCCATTTGGTGGAAAGGAATATATAACTTGTGGTAGGTTTAATGGTGCATATCTGGCTGCAACAATTGCATCCATTCTATTTACAGCCATATTTTCTATATTTGGTGTTTGAGATTTAGGAATAATAAAAATTGGTGATGTAGAAAGAGAAATTGTCCCCTGTATGTAACAACTTAGATGTACTGATAGTAGTTCTTGATCTTTAGAAAACAGAGGTTTCTTTTCTAGACTAGAGTCGGATGATTGCCCAAAAAAAAAGAGTTTTCAAAAGAAGAATAACATGGTTTAATTTCTTCAGAAGAGAAAGACTGAGATGATGAAAAGATTGTTTATGGTTCACCTTTAATATATTTGTTGTAATCTCTCAAAGCTTCATCTACAGACAAATTATTTGTTTGTTCCTCTTTAATGAGCTCAACAAACAACTTCCATTGATTTAGATTTAGTTCTGAAATAGTTGAAGGAAAGGAAATTGTAACAGGCTCAATGACAGGCTTAATTTCACTTGCAGGAATTACTTCTTCATCTGATTGGAGTTTGATAACTTCATAAGGTTTTCCTTGAGAGTTTTTTGAAGGAAATTTTCCCTTTGAGAGGGAATATTGTCCATGAATGATTTTAGGTTTTCTTAATAATTTTTCAAGGTCTGGTACTGCTGCAACAGGCTCTTGGTCTGGGTTTTTTCTTGTAATTGGTTTCTTTGTAGATGATGAGGAAATTAGAGGATCTTTAGGTCCTTCTCCTTCTCTTTTAGGAGCCATAATTACCACAGAGGAGTCGCCAGGTGAAAAATCACAGTCTCATGTAATGTCCAAAACCTTGTTCACCATCAAGATTTGAATCTAATCTTGTCATTTACCCAGGGAAGATATATTTGTTTCTTCATCCCCGACAACAGCGCCAAAATATGTTAGTCCCTAAAGTTGCACTTGACTGTGAGAGGGAAATCTAGGGTATCATCAGGTTATTGCAATAATAATTTAATGGTTTTATGAATTGGTTTTTTAAAAGGGTGGTTGAAAGCTGGTTCAAGGTTTCAAGGTAAACATGAATTTCAGAATAAAGCCAAGATATATCCCACTGATTTGTTAAAGGGTAGCCACATAAATAGATTAGATAAATAAGAGAAAATAAAGAAAGGAAATATGGAAGTCTTCAGTTTGTTAACCCCACATGGATTTCTTATCTCAAAATGTAATTTAGAAACAATAACATGTGCTTGTAAATCAAATCTTGATAATAATAATAACAGCAAAATCTTCACTGCATTAATTAAGACCAAGAAAACAATGCATTGCAATTGAAAAATGATCTCGAGCAAAAAAACAAAAAGAACATGAAAGAAGAGAAAGTTTGACCATCAGTATGTCTTTGACATTAAGTATCAAGGTAGAATAAATCTATCTTACAAAGAGTTCAAAACAGGTCCCTGAATATCCAATTTTTCGACCTTCATGCAGTCTTTCATCTGTTTATTTAAACTATACAAAAGATGACTACATATCCTATTTTCTAGTATGCAGTTAGAAACAGGATCTGGTCAGTATCTATCTTCTAAGAAGATCATCTCAAAACGAGAACTTACATTTCCAAAATAGTAATCAGCTCAACAGCTTAATCCAAAACATTTTTACAACAACTTATCAAATCCCAAAAAATTTGGAGTTGATTTTGAATGACTTATACATTTGGATTATCAAAATTCATTAGGTCAAAATCAAAAAGATCATATTTCACTATTTGAGTAAATAGTATCAAAACTTTCAAAACTTTGCAGGAAGGAACGTCATAAGGATATCATGATATAATGATGGTGCTAGCTTTAGTAGTCCTCTATTTCAGCTTGGTTGTGAGCATAATATTGTGCCAATACAATTTGAAATTAGACTCTCGCAGATCCTTGAGAAGTTCCTTTTGTTCCTTTCTCTATTTCTTGAAACCCTATATCGTCTCCTGGTATCTGGCGCTCCATTGCTCCACCTGAGCCTTTTCCTTCTTTAAATACTTCACCATTTTCTAGAGTTCTTTAATCTTGTCTTTATCACTTCTAACCTTGACTTTAAACTCTGGAAATTCTTCTGCAGGTGTAGGTTTGTTCAATTCTATAACAGCCTGAGGTTTTCTCAGTTTGATATAGTATCTAGAGGATAGTTCTAAGCTATGATCATCATCAGAACTAWCTAAGTCCATGGCCTCTGGGAGATCTRGAAACTGATATGGATCTACAGAATGATAGTCTTTTTCCTCAAAAATCCCATTTGTACCTTTAAACAGTGCTTCGGCTTTTGATGATCTAATGGATGCTCTTGTTATAGGTCATGTAGAGTATTGAGCCACTTGTTTKCCTTTTCCTTGTGTCTTCCCCAAGTTTTTATTTTATTTTTMTTTCCTGTGCAATGGAGGTATTTATGCTTGTTCTTTAATATCTTCTTTTCAGTCTTCATAATTTTCCTCTATGACTATAAGGTTCTCTTTTTTGATGGATGGGTCAAACATAGCCTTAGAGTTTAACCTGAATTTGTTGACAACCTTAGTGGAGTTTCTCCTAGGGTATTTAGACACAAGTGTAGATTTTTTCCCCTATGTTTTTCCCTTGGCACCATTCTTAATGGTTAATTTATGTTTATGCTTGACTGTGGGTTGAATTGGGTTAACATTATAATATTCATCTTCATCCATTTCCATTTTTATTTCGGGATCAAGAAACATATCAATATTTGCATATGGTTTTGATCTCTTACCTCTATTAGTGGTGGGTTCTTCCTTACCTTTACCTACAGGGGCATCAACAACGATTTGTTGAGTTTTCATCTTCCTTTTGCTGGCCCTTGTTACCCTGGTTGCAGATGTTTCTTCTTTGATTAGGGATTCATCAACTGTAACACTTTATTTTTGTATAGATGATCTTTTCCCTTTGGCCTTTTTAGATTTTCTTAGTTGTGGATAATTACTTAGAGACTAGATTAACCAATCCCAAGGTCTTTGTACTTCATTCAATGAAGATACAACCAATGTATTTATCAAAACTTGGTGGAAAAGACTACCTTTGGCTGTAGCAGGGTACGACTGCACCCTTTTGGACATCTTAGATAGACTTTTTAGTAGGAAATAGGGTAAATAAGGGGATAATCTCCATTGATGTGCATTAACAGTCTGATATGATAAATGTAAACCAGTGAGAACCTACCCTCACATGTGATGTACCTGTGAATGATAATCAAAGGAGTATGCCACTCCTTTCTGATATGTCTATGGGGTATTTATTTTTTCCAATTAGGATTCTATTTTTCTAGTATCAGGAATTGGTTCACAAACTCCATGACCACGTTCTATTTTTTCCACCACCTTTCTCCCTATTGGCACAGGGGTAGACCTGGGGTTCAACGCTACAAAATTTCACGAACAAACCCTAACTACCAGCCCTTTCGGCAACACCTGTGAAGCAGATGAAGTCTCACCCGAGGTAGAGGTAGGGGTGGTTGCAAGACTTAGGTGTCTGCAACATTAGTTGGGACAAAAATATGTGATTCTAAGACTTAATATAGCACTTAGCACATTCGGTCCCCCAATATGCTGTCAATATCCACTTCATTGATAAAACAGAGCTTCGCGGTATTCACATTGATCTAACGTATTCAAGAACTTAGCATAGGTAAAATAGATCAGATCTGGTAGATAGAGCACTAAGCATATTCCTATATATCAGATCTAACATTCTATACATCATTAGCACTAAGCATAAGCATATATATCTAATCATCTCTAAGCACTTAGCAAATAAAATATAAATGCATCAGAACAAGCACAAAGCATAACAACACAGTGTTTACGTGGTTCACCCCCACCCTGGAGCCACATCCACCAACTCTTCTTCTGTATTGTCTTCATTCATTCGGTTACAAGAACAGAGCCTCAAAACCCTTACTCCACACAGGACAGAAGATCTGCACAACTCGCTAGATCCTTCTTCCTTGTGTTACAGCACAAAGCCTTCTGCAACTTCTTACAACAACTTTCACTTAGCTCTGCAAGTCTCACACAAGCACAAAGCACTTACAGACCTTACTTGCACTTAGCACACATAACATAGGTGTCAATCTATCATAGGTGTCTCTTTACATTGCCTAGATATCTATTTATACATTAGAAAATAGGCCTAAGCATGGGTAAAACCCATGGGTTGACATCCCAATCCCATTACATATTCCCAAAAACCCAAAAAGGACCCAAAGTGGGCCGAGATCCCGTGATCTCCTCTTCGTCATGTGCTCCTCCTTCGATAGGATGTCAAAGTCCCAAAATAGGTCACATGACCAAGAGTCTCCCAAAACTTGGTCAAGGGCCAACAGGCCCCCAACACTCACCTGTGACTCGTCCCGAGTCACTCTAGTCGGACTATTTCTGCCTCGAATGCCTCGAGCTTGGCTCGAGCTGCTTCGACCTATTGTTGTGATATAGCCTCTTGCTCGGTAAACTCATGGATCACTGCATCATTCACCGGCCCTTCTAGGCATTGTTCTGCTGCGATGACAACCTGTTCTAGCTCTACTCCTCGGCTTTCAACCTCTGTGAACAATTGGCATGCATTATCTTGTACTGGTTGAAGTCATTGAGTAACTTCCATCACCCTTCTTTGAATTGTATGGAGCTATTTTTGGGTGGTGCATTGCTCTTGAGACTGCTTCATTCTTTCCATGGGTGATAGGGCCTTCAGTTGCACCTGTAGTGTGTCTGTGTGTTGTTTTTCTTCTTTGAGATGCGACTCCAATGCCTGTAATTTTGGGTTCTCGGTGAGGTTCTCATATGTCTAGGCGCTCTGATTACTCAACTGTTTTCACTCCAAGGTAAGAGATTTTAATATGTCAACTACGATGTGGGCAGTTGCTTCCCTTAGGTCTCTTACATCTTGAGGGGTCTCGGACATAGTGCGGAGCTCCAAGTATGCTATGCGTTGCTGGAGCTGTTGGATCACTTCTTCAAGTTGTGCCACCTACTTTATGATTTGATCTTCTGCCTTTACTTCTACGACAGTCACAGAGTGCAGTGCTCTATTGACTGTTTCCTTTACCTCGAGTTTCTCCTTGAACTTTTCTTTACTTTGTTGTAGTTGGTATTTTTCTTCATCCCACTTCACTTGTAGAGCAATATTTTCTCATTCTGCAGTACTACGTTGTTCTACAAGTTCACCTTGTACTTGTGCCAAAACTTGGGTGGCTTTCATTTTTTCTTCTTGAGCTCGTCGAAGGCGAGCTTCGAATGTTTCATTGATTCGGTGGAGTTGAGCTGGCTCATCTCCCATTTCTGGTGTTCTTGCTGACAGAGGTGCAGTGGAGATTGTGCAGCTAGATTGTACTTCATGATGCACCCCTTGGAGCTCGTCCTTAATATGATTGTACATATCCTCCTACTTAGCCTCTTGCTTCTCTTCTATCTCCAACGAAGCATCATTCAGGGAGGTTGTGATGAAATCGAAGACATCTGGGGTGAGGACAGTCTGGAACTCGGTCCTGGTTGCTTTTACTTTCTTCCTGGAGGAGGGTTTTGGAGGGGAAACCTTCCTTTTCTAGGAGGATTCCTCTTCTTCTCTAGGTGGTGTGGCCTCGCCTTTATTTTTCTCGGCTTTCATTCCATTGATCTCTTCTCCGTCACCTCCTTTCTCCGGTGATTCAAAATCATTCTTCACGGATGTACTGTCTAAATCCTGAACTTCTTCAGGTTTCTTTGTCTTACTAGGTCCGAGTGTATCCTGCACAGTTTTTGGACTGTCTACATCGGCCATCTTCACAGGGTCGATTGGAACAAGGAGGTCCGCCGACCATTC
Organism: Picea engelmannii; assembly: GCA_009831015.1. Classification (NCBI taxonomy): domain Eukaryota; kingdom Viridiplantae; phylum Streptophyta; class Pinopsida; order Pinales; family Pinaceae; genus Picea; species Picea engelmannii. Next base: position 2,063,328 of record ML777467.1, on the reverse strand, counting down.
CTTGGTAATCTCTTCCAAGTGCTCCTCCGTCAATTTATAGTATGATTGCAGTTGGTGTTTATGTCCATCTGCGCACCCTGTGATGTAAATAAAATGGTGGTCCGCGCTGAATTTCATTAAGGGTCGAAACCTATGGAGGGTATTCGGGGTCATACGAGGCTTAGACTGGATGGATACCTTTAATTGGTTGTAATACATATGGAACACGGCATTTTACTGTCATTTCTTATTCATGTCATTCAATTACCATAGTGTACTGAACTTCGCAGCCAAAGGTTCAAAGGGCTTGATGTTCGGGAAGGTCGCACCTTCCGGCATCTCCTAAGAAATGAAGGCAATCAGGATCAATAGCCAACTGAAGTGGAATTCATATCCCTAATCTTGGGCTTCTCTATAGTCAAGTTCTAACTGATTCACCAGGTACTGGCGCCCAATTCATTTGTAGGCCCTCCGCGCACTTCCATGTGAGGTCGACTACGAATTCGGTGACTTGGGTGGGTCGATTCTTGCGTACTAACTTCCCTGTGATCAATTGATAGGCAAGGAACATTGCATCGCTTTGGATAGAATCTACCTTGTATCCTCACGTTCCCTTCTCGACATTTGCATAAGTGTCCTTTATCTTCTGAGCGAAAGTGCGATCCGCGGTCTTTTCGGGGTAGAAATCCTGTGGGTCGGGGACTTACATACTCAGCCCGGTGATCTGATTAATCAACATTGGATCTACTGTTATACAGCTGTTCAACCAAAAATATCCTCCATGATAATAGGACAACAACAATTTGACACATTCATTCACTTCTTGGTGCCTTTCGAAGTGCGGGATATTCATGACATTCAGCAGGGTGGACTACGCGAGGTTCTGGGTCCATGACTGAGGAATTATCTTTGAATTCTTTACTTTTGTTTGGGTCAGATACTTATGTGGGGCAAGCATGCTATAGACCTTCCTATCGTCGAGGTTGAAGTCACTAAACTTCAATGCTACAATCTTATCTTGGTCGACGCGAACTGCGCGTATCCCCTTCGAGAGGTATGTAGTGACCAAGGCATACTCAAAGTCTTTGGCCACACTGTCTCTATTTATCGTGTCACTCAGAGGTGCTAGATAGGCGGATAGAATGCTTGGAATCAACTTAGCATTCGTGAGATTTTCTCTATGTTTAGTTCGCTTCTCATCGGATGGCTGGGATGGTTCGGCTCGAGCAGTGGATGGAGAGGTCGGCAGCCCTCTCATCGACGATGCTTGTACACCTATAGACACTCCTCTCTCTAACATGACTCTTTCATTCATCAAGTCGAGGAGAACTTTTGTCATTGATTCTTCAACTATGGCGAGCTCCTCGTACATACGCGCTCAAGATTAAAACTTATCGGGGTCACAATTATCTTAGACATTGGACTAGAAGAAACAGCAAGAGTGGAATGATCCATGTATACAATTCGCTAGTCTGCAGGCTTCAAATTCTCAGTTAGAAAAAGTGTTCTTTGTTCATGGCACGACGGGATAAGTAGGAAACTCGGAAACGATTTGCTTGTAACGAGTATGAAGCCTCATTAACTCCTGTTATGTCTATTATGGCGTGGTTCAACGGTCTGGTTGTGAACCATAAATGATTTTCGACCCATTCAGAACGGAAGTCGAATGGATATATGGGTCCCAACGGCTATATTGCTTCGCCATGGCAAAGTGCCATGTGGCGTTGTTCTGATATCCCAGTGAAGCTCCAGTTCTACAAATTTTCTTTATGTGAAGCTCCCTCTAGAACCTTCTGTAACTTTTCAATCTTAGCCCTCTTCTTACTTAGCTTTCTAGACTTATTTCCAGTGATCTTTGTCTCGGTATGTCTTTTTCCATTCTGATTCTTATCTTCTTTGGACATAGTCACTTTTCACTATTGAGATTCTATCCTAGGATTCAGGGGTAATACTCCTTCTTTATCTGGGATAGGTATTTCAGTCTTCTGCACATCTTCTAATGTTCTTGCAGCTTCGACATCTGGGTCTCTAGTGTTAAATAGCTTCGATTTGTTCTCATGTTCTTCAATCAAATGTGCGATCCTTTTGGTCATGGATTCTTTTAACTCTCATTTCTTCTGCTCCAAAACTTCTTTTTCTTCCTTTCATCTGGCTTGATCTCTATCAATCCAAGGTTTTCCTAGTAACATGGTAAATGGGGCACTGTCCTCAATGAATTGAATAATCTCAAAATATTCTTCTGTCGAAGTTCCATTGGCATTCATAGATATCTGGGTGAGATTTCCATATAGTTTTACCAGTTTTCCTCTGAATAACCCTATCCCTCCTAATGAAGGAATCATAGTAGGCTTCCCTATAGCTTCCCAAGTTCTCTTTGTCATGATATTCACATGTTTTTTCTCATCTAGAACACAGTTAATGTCGAAGTCTCCTATTCTTACTTCGATGCATTATTTTTCTTTAAAGATCTCTGATAAGTTGACATGTCGGTGGTCATTCAAGGTTTCTTTCATCTGTAGCAATACTTTCTCTAATTCTTTCTGGGTTTCTGCTATTAATGGATCTTCCTTAGGGTTTTCCTGGTTCATATTCATTTTTTCAAGCTTGGCAATCATTCTAGGTCAATCCAACACTTCATGGTCCATAGCTTTGCAACAAAGACAACTAGGTCTTCTCCCAGGGCATTCCTTAGAAATATGTCTCAATTTTCTTCAACTATAAAAAAGGGTTAATCCTCTCTTTCATTTAAATGATCCCCAGCTTCTCCTATACTACGCTCTAGGATCATAGGAGCTAACCTGCAACAAATTCTTTCTAGGATCCTGCATTCATTTGTTAGTTCAAACATTCTTTCTATTCATAGGTATAACATATCTTTCACTATTATTATCAGATCTATTCATATCTATTGGGTATGTGTTATATTCTTTGCACGAGTAGTAGTGTCTGAGCGTCTGCACCGGGCGCGCAGGGGGGTTAGAGTGAGGGCCGCTAGGACGACATGTTTCCGGGACGACATATTTTCGGGACCACATGATATTAGGTGGTTTTTCGACACATGGTTTTTTGCCGATGGTTTTCTATTTCCGGTTAAGGAATTAGGGGTTTTGGACTAATCCAGGTCATTGGGTTAGGTTTTTGGATGTCGCTATCTCCTATATGTATATTTTATTGTAAACAATGTAACACAATGTATGAATATAATATATGTTGGTTTTCCCGATTTGGGTTTCCAGGTGAAAAAACTCTGTGTAATGTTTGTATTTTCCATTGTATCTTTTCTGTTATTTTCTTAATATCAGTTTGCAGTAGATATTGTACAAGGTTAGAATTTACATTTGGTATCAGAGCTTTATTGGCTTCAGGGGGATTCCTTTGTCGTCAAGCATTTGACTCGGGACTGTGATAATCCTTGTTACAGTGGGAGATCTGCGATATTGTTTTTCAGGTGAAAAGAAATGGCAAGCAATTCAAAGATGGAGATCAAGAAGTTTAATGGGAAAAGCTTTGAGCTATGGAAGCTCAAGATGGAAGATCTTTTGGTGGACAGAGAACAGTGGATCACGGTAGATCCAAGTACGGCACCTACAGGAACTTCTGCAGATGACTGGAAAAAGACGGATCGGAAGGCGAAGAGCACAATTCGACAGTGTCTCTCCGATTCAGTATTACTGAATGTGTTAGAGGAAGCTGCAGCCAAATATTTATGGGAAAAGTTGGGGAAGTTGTATCAGTCTGATTCCCTGGTAAATAAACTATTCCTGAGAAAGAAGCTGTATAACTTGAGGATGAGAGATGGACACTCGGTGGCAGAGCATTTGAACGCCTTCAATACTGTGGTAAGTCAGTTAGTATCTGTTGATATTAAAATTTTAGATGAAGATAAATGTATCAGTTTGTTGTGTTCTTTACCAGAC
>ML777467.1:2010538-2023224 GCA_009831015.1 Picea engelmannii | reverse complement strand
TTATTTTAAAAAGCTAGAAAATGGAAGCTATATTATCTTGCTATTGTATGTAGATGACATGCTTGTTGCAGGGTCTAATATGCAGGATATAAATGTGCTCAAGAATAAATTAGCTAATTCATTTGTGATGAAGGATTTGGGTGTTACAAATAAAATTCTTGGAATGAGAATAACAAGAGACAGGAAAAATCGCAAATTGACATTGTCTCAGGGTGAGTACATAAAGAAGGTGTTGGAGAGGTTTAGAATACAAAATTCAAAACCAGTTAGTACACCTTTTTCCAGCCATTTCAAATTAACTAAGGAAATGTGTCCCAAGACACAGGAGGAGATAGAATACATGTCCAGGGTCCCTTATTCATCAATAGTTGGCAGCTTGATATATGAAATGGTTTGTACAAGACCAGACATTGCACTTGCAGTGGGAGTTGTGAGCAGGTATATGAACAATCCATGTAAAGAACATTGGGAGGTCGTAAAGTGGATTCTTAGGTATTTGAGAGGTACGGTTACTCATGCATTATGTTTTGGAGGTTCATACACTTTTCTATAGGGATTTGTTGATTCAGATATGGCAGGTGATAAAGATAGCAGGAGGAGCACCACAGGGTATGTTTTTACTATAGGTGGAACAGCAGTAAGTTTGATTTCAAAACTACAAAAGGTTGTTTCCCTTTCAACAACAGAAGTAGGGTATGTTGCTGCTATGGAGGCTAGTAAAGAAATGATTTGGTTACAGAGGTTTATGGAGGAATTGGGAAAGAAGCAGGAGAATAGCAGGTTGTACTATGACAGTGAGAGTTCCATTCATCTTACAAAGAACTTAGCCTTTCATTCGAAGACTAAGAATATACAGCTAAGGTACCATTTCATACGATCTGTCTTGGAATATGGACATTTGAAGTTGGAAAATATACACACTAGCCAGAATCCTGGAAACATGTTAACAAAGGGAGTAACCAGGGATAAATTGAGTTCTTTCTCAGTTTTAGTTGTTCTTCAAGCATGAAGGTGAAGATGAGAAATTTTCCAGGTCTAATAAGGTTCATAGTCCAGCAGATACAACAACGGTGGAGTTGTTGAGATCAATCTCCAAGTGGGAGATCGTTGGTCGCGGAGCCTGATTATCTTCCAGATTCAGAGGTCTTTGTTTTCAGTCATGTTTATACCCCATGAATACTTTACACCCTAGAATAATGTACACTCTTCCACGTGGGGGACCGCAGAGGGGGGTTACCCCCTCTATGGGGTCCTGGGGCAATCGGGCCCCCGGCAGGGGCTCGGGAGTAGTGTCCCCCGAAGGAAAAATTTCCTTGTAAATGTATATTGTAATTTCATTATAAATCTGGACCGTTCATTCTAAGGTCGCATATATAACGATATAAATTATGTTAGGGTTTTTTTCCCTAGAAAATAACCCTCTTTTATGAGGGAAATGTATTGTGGCTAGGTATGACAGCGAATATTGTATTCTAAGAGAGGATACTATGAGAGAAAGAAGAGGAAGTTACAGTGGGTTTGAAGTAGGTTGTATCCCTTCATTTGCTTGATAATAATAAAGGAAGCACCTGGAAATTTCTCTGGTGGAAGTAGCCCACACTGGGTGAACCACATATATATTTGTCTCTATTGCATTGTGTATCTTCTGTGTTTTATTTCCGCATTTGTTTTATTTTATTGCTCTGCAGTCCTGGTTTTTCTAAAACAATTGAGTTAGAAAAATGGATTGTGTTCCATACACCATCTGGAAAGAGGAGGTTCCAATAGACTTCTTGTTATTGATATGATCATCCCATAGGAAAAACTTTAACTTGGAATCCCATGACCTTTTGTTTTCTGCAAGTAGTTTTTTGATAATCCTTATAAGACTTTTATTGGAGGACTCTACTGACCTGTTTCCTTGCAGATAGTGAGTAGAGTGGACCAATTGGATATTATACTTATTTCATAAATCAATCATGGAGTTTGATTTAAAATCTTGGGAATTATCAGTAACTAGCTTCTTAGGAAAGCCAAACCTAGAAAAAATATGTCCTTCAATAAATTCCATGATTACCTTGTCGGTTGCATTCCAAGTTGGAATTCCTTCAATCCACTTTGTAAAGTAATATTTCACTATAAGGATCCACTTATGTTGTTGTTACACCTCAAAATTACTCACTTCTATAGTGTCGCAAGTGTCGTCATTACAAGTGTTGTAAGTGTCGCATCTTGTCCGCAAGTGTCGCATCTTGAACACAAGTATTATAAGTGTTGCTAACATCATACTACCTTCTTTCCTATGTCATTCCTCCAATGACATGACAAGGACACTTAGGAAACCTCAAAGACTAGTTTTGAAGAGGAGGAATTAGTCTACTAGAAGTACAAGCATTTTGCCAATGAAAGAACCACTCAAAAATGGGTTTTGGAGGGGAGCGCTCCCCTATACACTGTCAGGGAGCTTTGGAAATCCCTGGCCTTCTTTGGGGGAGAATTATAATTCTCTGGTGCCCCTTTTTGGGGGAGCGCTACCTTTTCTGGGCGAAATTTGGTTTGTTGAGAAGAATGAGGGAAAGATCCCCTCAATATCTGAAGGTGGTTGGATTCGAATATGATCTCAAGGCATGATCTTAGGGAATATCCTCAACTGAAGAAGAGAAATCCTCAACTTATCCTAAATATCTCTCAAGTGGTTGGGTCTTTTCAAGATTATATAAAGATGCCTTCTCATGGTGAAAGGGGAGGAAAATATTGGAGGTATGAAACCTATGATCTCATAGGAAACATACAGGAAGAGAGACATTGCAATAGCATCTAACTTATGATCTCATGAGGGAGATGTCATTTGAAGCATCAACATCTTGTATGTGGGTTATTTGAGCAAGGGTCTGGACAAGGAGATCTTGGTGAAGTTGTTGCACTACATCCATGGCTGTAAGTAACACTTTGTTCTCATCAATATAAATTCATGCTTGGTCTGTTTCCTTTGAAGTTTGTTGTGAATATGAACTTGTCTTCTTCATAAGATAGATCTGTATTTGAGATAATCTCAATAGAGTAGGAAGTTCATTGTATCCTTATTTCTTCTACAGGACCTATTGAGGAGCTTAGGATTGAATCTCAACTTGGACTTTGCAAGGACGAATGCCATTAAAAGGTACATACTTTTCTTCTTCCTCTTCGTACATTAACTTAATTATATCTAAAAGGAAAGTCAGTGTCCACGTTAAGCACTTTTATGTCTTGGCCTTAAAGAGTTAGGGACCTCGAGAGAATCCACTTGTCCGCAGGAGGATTTCTCTTCAACAGAAATTGGCGACTCCACTGGGGAATAATCGAAGCTTTCAATTTTGGTTTTCCTCGCAGATATTTTTTTAGCCTTTGTTATTTTAGACCTTTTTCATCTTGTATGTCTGATTGAATGTGTTGATTGAATCCTTATTCCATCACATACACTGTGAATGCCAAAATTTTACTGAGTTTTTGGTTTTTTGAGCATTTTTTTGGACTTTAAGACACCAGTGCTCCCCTGGCCATGTTATCATAGCACTGGCACTCCTTGTTGGCCTTACACAGAGTGTTATAACACTCTGGTTCCCCTTACACCAGAGAACTACCCCTTTTTTGTGAAAAACCTTCTAGGGTTTCATTATCTGAAGTTCAATTTTTGTTTTTGGCACTTGCTCAAAGTCTTATCATCTCAGTACATCCTTGTTTTGGCCTTAAATGCTTTGTATTCTAAGGATTCATCATATTTTGTTTGGATTTTTTCATACTTATCCTTACTTTGCAAGAACTCTTTGTCCTTGATGATTTAGAGTCAATTTGTCGTTTTCTTCTCATTTATCTGATTGAGTGAAAGCTTTGTAAGGAGATTCAAAGATCTTTTGTATCATTTTCATTTGATCTTTAAGGTCATCTTGTCTAAACCTTTATTTCTTTTTGAGTTTTTGGTTTTCTTTCTCTTGTTTGATCGCAACAAGGATGTGTTTTTGTTTATGTGGAGTTTGCTTCTGGTTGCTTCAATCTCACAGATCTTGCAATCTGATTAGCATAGGAATCTTTACATCCAACTGATCATTAGTCACATATAAACATTTTAGCATTGTATTGGATTCCTTATTGTGGACTATTGCATGAGGTCATTGCATCTTGGTGTTTGAAAGTGAAAGGAAAATCCTTCTCCTTCCCTTAAAATAGACATTCATTGAAAGAAAAGATTGTTTATCATTTCTTGTGCATGTTTTAGGAACTGAGTCATAATATCATCAGTCTTCACCCTCATACACCTCTGAGTAAACAACAGCCACTAAAATCAATGCTAAACTAAAATTTATCAGACTTTTTACATTTTGTTAGGAAAACCTACATTAGATTAAGGTGTAGGGCTTTGGAATAGGTTGAAAGGATAACTTTCCAAAGCTATCAAACAAACTTAGTATCTTTCGGTAGGGAGAGTGAAATCCAATTGTCGTATAGGCTTTCTGGGATCCCCCTCTCACACAGGGATTACGCACAAGGTCACACTCGGGAGAGCTATGGAGATTATCCCTCTATGGTTTGACTGATTGTAGTAGTCAGATCGTATTATCGGGTCACTTGAAGGTATACCCACAATGTTGAGTGGAAGCCTTTCAAGTTGATTTCGGGCTAGATACCCTGCCCTTACATTCGGACTACACTGTTGACTGTACCAGACCAGGGGCTGACTGCGAGTTGGTGACCTTAGTAGCCACAATATTTAGGGTCTTGCACAAGTTGATGGTGAAGGGAAGTCTCACTGTACCTGGAACAAACGTTGGTCAAACTCACTCGGGCTCCTTGGAGGGAAAATCCACAATTTCCACGTGGAAGCTTGCACCAAGGCGTAAGTCGGTTAAGAAGGTCACCAACATAACTGATCCACCCGCTTTATCCCTTCCCTTTCCTATTTTGATCTTGCGACGTTGGATTTCATCACCAATTAGTGGTTTCAACGTGGGAAGGTTTGTTTGATTGATTGCTTCTCAGATTCATAGCGTCTGTTTCTTTTTTTACTTAGTGGACCTTAGGTCGAGTCAGTATTAATGGTATCAACTCTTGAGAGTACCAATGGAGGAACCCCTTGTCCCGGGGAACCTTAGACCTTTCCTTCTTTTGGAAACTTTGGTCCTCTGTATATTTCCACATTGAGTATTCTAGGACTCACCATCGGATTACCAGTTTGGTTGTTCCCCACTCCAGTGATCTCGAATCCTCCCAATGTTTCAACTACACCTAATACTTTAGATGTCAGTACACCACCCGCACATCAACCTCATGTCAAATTTTTTCCTTCTTCACCCATTAAGTCTCCTTCCCTTTCTCCTTCTTTGCCTAGTGAAATATCTAAAGCAAGTATCCAGGTTGATCAGAAGAAGAAGAAACAGAAAGAGAAGAAGAAGAAGAACTTGAAAAAGACCAAAGCTCCAACAACATCTGATGTTGGATCCAAGAAACCAACTATTGTTAATAGTACTGGGAGTGTTGATGAGGTCAACAAGATTAAAATGAAGAATATGAAACCCAAATTCCCTTGCAGCATTTGTAAGGGTGACCACTTTCTGAGGGATTGCCCTAGTCTTATAAAGGTCTTAGAAATGTGGTCTTCCACGTCATTAGCCCCCGCTGGGTATGYTGGTGATGCCTCRTCAACTAGTGACATTAAGGTTGGTAAGAACAAGACAACTATCAAGTTTCCTTGCATGTTATGCAAAGGTGATCATTACTCTCACCTTTTCCCTCRTATGGACAAGGCTTCTTCTCTTTTGGAAAATATTCAACTTCCATTTGGTTATCATCATTTTTCCCCCAACCCCTCATTAGCTGATGGATTGGTCAATCCAGTTCCATCACCAGTCAGTYTGCTTGATCAGGTGGTCAATATAGTTTCATCCTCATTTGAACCACTAACCAAAGTAGTTGATCCAGTTCTGTCATTGATCAGCCCCACTTCTCATCTGAAAAGTGAAACCCAAGTGATTGATCCACTCTCGTCATTATTCAATCCCACCCTTCATTTGAAGAGTGCCAACATGGTCAATCCCACTCCTCCTCTGACGAGTTCCAAAGTGGTTGCTCTGATCCCTTCATCGGTCAGTCTGATTGATTATGTCGTCAATCTGGTCATGTCCCTAGTTGAACTAGTTGACAAAGTGGTTAATCTGATCCCATCTTCAGTTGATCCCGCTCTCCTGTTAGAGAGTGCAACCCAAGCGGTCGATCCGGTTCTACCATCGGTTGATCCCACTCCTCCCTTGAGGAGTACCAAAGTGAATGATCTAGTCCCTTCCTCGGTCAGTCCCACCATTTATTCGAACCGTGCCAAAGTGGTTGTTCCAGTTACATAATCATTCAATCCAACTCTTCCTCTGAAGAGTGCCAATGTGGTCGATCTAACCCCATCATCAGTCGATCATACTCTCCCTCTAGAGAGTAAACCTGATATTGCCCACATTTTTCTCATTGATACAGAATCTACTATGTCGAGGGGCATTCCTCCTTCTCCTACAAAAACCCCTCCAAGTAATGAGGCCATCCTTTTTTATTGGGGAGTGTTAACTGGACCTCATCTTCCCTCTCACATTCCTTTCCAGATTACAATACAGGTTTGTGGTCGAGACATTCCTCAAACACTGATAGATGAAGGTGCGTCCATTAGTATTTTGTCCTTTGTTGTTTGTCACGCTTTGGGTTTTCCTCAGCTTGTGCTGCTTACACAGAATATATTAGCTTTTAATAGAAGAACCAGTCAACCTTTAGGGACCCTTCCTCAGTTTCCCATAACTTTGGGAGGGAAAACTATCTTTATTGATGTCATGGTAGTCCGAGACCCCTTGGATTTCGCTTTACTCCTTGGGCGGGATTATGTCTATGTCATGAAAGCTATTGTGTCCACTCTTTTTCATGTGATATCTTTCCCCCGTGATAGAATAATTGTGACTATTGATCAACTTTCATTCATCGGTCCTGACTGGATTACCTCCCTAAATGGTTCTTATATGCAGATAGTATTGCCCCCGCCGCATGTTAATTATGTGGCGTTATCTCCCATGAATTCAACTTTAGATGTCTTGGATCCGGTAGTTGACATGGTGATCTCTTCGGTATGGATATTGGAGCCTGATATCCTTACCCTTGTCGCGACCCTTGACGTATGTTCCTTCCAAAGCATTCTTCTTCCATCCAGTGAAGATCTCTTGGAAGCCATGACCGAGTTTTGTCCCTTGACATGGTGTCCTTCTAGAGAATCATCCTCTTGGAATCCATGATCAAGAAGAAGCCACGATCATATTTTCTCTTCTCTTTGGAAAGCTCGTTAAAAAATGAAATAGAGGCCTTGAGCATAGTTTTCCTCTACGTAGCAATTTCGTTAAAAAATGAAACAAAAATTTGGGGATTGAACCCGGAACCTTGAGCATAGTTCTTTTCCTATGTCAAGCTCATTAAAAAATGAAACAATCACCTCTCCCTTCAAGTTGAGTCTTTCGCCAGATCTCGTAGATGTCGAGTCGAGTCTTTTGTTAGGTCTCATTTTTGAACCTTAATTTCATCCACCTATATCCTTTTTCTCCATCTAGCACAGAAATTGGTGACAACCTCAAAGTCGGTGAATGAATTGAAGCTTGGGGGGTATGTCTCCAGCCTTTGATGATCATTATGGAGTCAAGCCACTAGATTTCAATATGGGGGCAGAGTACCGAGCTTAGTCTTTGTTCTTTCTCGTGCTCGTAAAAACATGAGAATGTAACCGAGAAACTTGTTATCTCTTTTTTGGGCTCACATGGATATACAAAAAAGGAATCCCCTAGAGTCTTCTTTAAGATCTTTTCAGACTCTCTAAATGTGAAAAGATTGTCGAGTGTTCTTGCTTCTTTTCCCACTCATTAAAAGGTTTTAAAGGGCATCTTTCCAGTGATAATTTATCTCTTTTTCAGCCTCACGAGACTAACATTACAAAAAAGGACAACAATGGAGTCGTCTTTAAGTTCTTTTTCAGACTCTCTAAATATGAAAAACCATCGAGCTTACCTTCTTTGGACTCGTTAAACAATCATACATTGAAGGGAACATATGGGACCGAACCCTTACTTCTTCCAGTTTGTTAAACAAAGGAAGAAGGAGTTATCGAAGGTGAGTTATATCGAGCATGTGTTACCCTCCTCGAGCTTGTTAAATTACAAAGAGGTACTCATCTATCTAGATGGGGGAAAATTTGAAGGAAGCAAGCCAAGCAGTTTTTGAGAACATTACCAGTAACTCTTAGAGTCTCCCTTGAACACAGCACTTTGTATTTGTGCTCATCTTAATCCGTTGAACCTCTACACTGAACCAATCCTTTGAGTTTTTCTTACTCCTTTGGGTCACCCGGCGAAAGTCACAGTATCCAATGCATCATCGTGTTTTGGTCCATGTCGTGTTTATGTTGTTGTGCCTCAGTGTTCAAGGGAAGTATCTGCCTCGAGAGTCAGCCATCACAAATATCTTTTTTCAATACCCGTGTCAATCCATGTTCATTTGATCTACCAGTTTACATATCTATGTCAATTTCGTGTCATTGATGGGGGATACATCAAGGCCCTCCTACGACGAGTCTATTCTTGTCGACTTCAACACATTATTCAGAAACTAGACTTAGAAACCAGTTAGTACCTTGGGACCTGCATGCCTCAATGGCAGTCCTCCTCGCATCTGACAGTGGGTTTACATCATAGACCTTTGATCGGATGATTCCAAAAATGTTCTAATTCATATCATCTATTCACATTCATTGGAATGTACTAGGGTACCTTGGGAATCATTGACATCAATGGTGATTTCCCTCGTGCTTGTTAACGGTTTACATCATTGACCGGTAATCAAGTGGTTTCTGCCATGTTTGACATCAGGAAATCTATCCACGTGGTTAGATTTGTACTACATCGGGATCAATAAGAAGACCCTGGGTTGAGTCATCACTCTTATATGTACTTTGCGCAGGTTGTAAAGGAGTTTCTTTTTAACAATGACACATATACTGTTACATGGATCCACTTTGTATTGGTCGTGGCTATGTCTTGTCATCTCATAGATCCACTATGTATTCTTCATGGCTACAATCAGTTTAGGTCATAGGAGTATATATCTACACTGTATCCTTGGTGGCTATACCTTTTATCAATATAATTATGGATCCGCAGTGTATTTTATGGCGACCATATCTTGAAAGTCTTTATCACCCAAGCATAGGTATGCATGCCTTGGGTTTGAAACATGTCATAATATTTGTTGGATGTTTTTGTGCAGCTTCTATCAAGTTCTTTGCATCTATACCCTTGCTTAAAAAATTCTACAAAGTACTTCAGTCATCATGTCTTCTAACTTCGTACTTTCGGGGGAAATTTGTTACACCTCAAAATTACTCACTTCAATAGGGTCGCAAGTGTCATCATTACAAGTGTTGTAAGTGTCGCATCTTGACCACAAGTGTTATAAGTGTTTCTAACATCATACTGCCTTATTTCCTATGTCATTCCTCCAATGACATGAAAGGGACACTTAGGACACCTCAAAGACTAGTTTTGAAAAGGAGGAATCGATCTACTAGAAGTACAAGCCTTTTGCCACTAAAAGAACCACTCAAAAATGGGTTTTGGAGGGGAGCGCTCCCCTATACACTATCAGGGAGTGTTGGTGCTCCCCGACCTTCTTTGGGGGAGTGTTATAATTCTTTGGTTCCCCTTTTGGGGGAGTGCTACCTTTTCTGGGCGAAATTTGGTTTGTTGAGAAGAATGAGGGAAAGATCCCCTCAATATATGAATGTGTTTGGATTCGAATATGATCTGAAGACATGATATTAGGGAAGATCCTCAACTGAAGGAGATAAATCCTCAACTTATCCCAAATATCTCTCAAGTGGTTGGGTCTTTTCAAGCTTATATAAAGAGGCCTTCTCATGGTGAAAGGGGAGGAAAAGATTGGAGGTATGAAACCTATGATCTCATAGGTAACATACAGTACAGGAAGAGAGACATTGCAATAGCATCTAACTTATGATCTCATGAGGGAGATGTCATTTGAAGCATCAACATCTTGTGTGTGGGTTATTTGAGCAAGGGTCTAGACAATGAGAGCTTGGTGAAGTTGTTGCACTACATCCATGGTTGTAAGTAACACTTTGTTCTCATCAATATAAATTAATGCTTGGCCTGTTTCCTTTGAAGTTTGTTGTGAATATGAACTTGTCTTCTTCATAAGATAGATCTGTATTTGAGCTAATCTCAATACAGTAGGAAGTTCGTTGTATATTTTTTTGTTCTACAGAACCTATTGAGGAGCTTAGGATTGAAGCTCAACATGGACTTTGCAAGGACGAACGCCATTAAAAGGTACATACTTTTATTCTTCCTCTATGTACATTAACTTAATTAGATCTAAAAGGAAAGTTAGTGTCCACGTTAAGCATTTTTCTATCTTTGCCTTAAAGAGTTAGGGACCTCGAGAGAATCCACTTGTTCGTAGGAGGATTTCTCTTCAACAGTTGTCCAGAAGATGAAGGGTCGATTTCCCCGATGAAATCCAAGCCCCACTATTGAAATGGTCTGTGAGCAATGATGGGTTTCAGAGGCAGAGACATAAGTTTCTTCTTTCCTGCAAACTTCTGACAGGGTTCACATGCCCTGGCCTGAGAAAAAATGTCTGAGAACATGATTGGCCAGTAATAGCCTACCCTGAGGATCTTGAAAGCAGTAGCTTTCCAATGGTGATGACCTCCACAAACACCATGGTGTAGATCAAAAAAAAATTGTTTAGCCTCTTATTCATCAACACACCTCAACAAGATCCCATTAGGATCCTTCCAGAATGGGATTTGATCAATAATGCAATACTTTACTGATTTTAATTTTAGTGATCTGAACTTTGATTTATCCAATTCAGGAGGAGATTGAAGATTCAGCAGAAAAAATACAATATCCTTGTACCATGATGAAGAAGCATATTTTTTATTTACCTGTGAGTTGGTTTCCCCAATCTGGAATGAAGAATTATGTGCTTTACTTGAGAGATGATACAACCCAATTGCTTTGCAATTTGACTTTGTCATTAATTTGGCAAGGCCTTAACCTTTTATCAGCTGAGTGGGATTTATAGTGAGGTTGTACTCCAGCATTTTTGTTATCCACTTTCCTCTCTTTCCTTCACAATCAGTCTGAACTAAAATTTCTTTGACTGCACTACTTGGCACATATGCAGTGATATCAGATTGAAGAACATATACCCTGAAATATTTTAAAGCCTTCACGAGAGCATATGCATGTTTCTCCATTATATCATATTCCAGTTCAGAGTCTCTGAGAGTTTTGTTGAAAAAGGAAATGGGTTGCTCATATCCTTGCTCATTTCTTTGTAGAAGAACAACAAATATGGTGTCTTATGAGGCAAATGAAAAAATCACGAATCCCTTGGAGTAATCCGGACTGATGAGAACAGGGGCCTGAACAAGAGCCTGCTTAATCTTCTCAAAATATTCTTTGGCTTCTGGTATCCATTTGATTTTTGCGTCCTTTTTCAACATATCAATAATGTGTTTGATAATTTCTAGAAAAATGGGTATGAATCTCCTTAAAAAAATTATTTTACCTATGAAGGATTGGATAGCCTTCTTGTTCCCTGGAATGTATATCTGTTGAATAGATTTTACTCTTTCAGGATCTATTTTAATACCTTCAAGTGAAACAATGTGTCCCAAACATTTTCCTTCTTCCATGGCAAAATGTGATTTTTTAGGGTTAAGTGATGTACCGTACCTCCTGCATTTCTCAAAAGTTTTCTTCAAATGTTGTAAATGTTTTTCATCATATGTTGAAAATACAGTGATGTCATCAATATAGATAACTACAAACCTGTCTTTCTCACAAATAAAATAAATTTCCATAGCCCTCTGAAAAGTGGCTCTGCATTCATCAATCCAAAAGGCATCTTTTCATACATGAAAGTGCCCCAGGGAGTGGTAAAAGTTGTTTTCTTCTTATCCTCCTCCATTATCGATATCTGATTGTACCCTGAATAGAAATCAAGCATACAACTCTTCTTTTCCCCTACTACTCTTTGTAAAATATGATCCATTTTTGGTAATGGATAATTGTCCTTTAAAGAGCACCTATTCAAATTCATGAAGTCCACGCAGAGCCTTATTTCTCCACTCTTCTTCCTAACAGGTACAATATTAGCTACCCACTCTGAGTATCTCAGTGGCACTATAATTTTGGAATCCAATAAACTTTTCATCTCTTTTTCTATTATGGGTAACAGCAAAGGATTAAATTACCTAGACTTATGCTTAAAAGGTTTTGATCCAGGCTTCAAAGGAATTTTGTGCTACATAATATCTTTATCAAAAACATTTAGCTCTTCATAAGACCAAGAAAATACATTTGAATATTGCTTCATCAAATTGACATATATGTCTCTGTTTTTCTGACAGTTTTCTGGATAATTTAACCATCCTGGGATTTAAATCAGAATTGATATCACATTCCACTACATCAGTCTCTTCTATCTAGATAACAGCCTTTCTGGAAACATCGTTGTTATAACCCTAAAATGCACCATACAGGTTTACCTGGCATCAGGCCAACTCATGCCTCTTCCTAGCCAAAGCCATGCTGAATAAATCCTCAAAAAACCATTTAAAACAAGCAACCCGC
>ML777467.1:1961179-2009503 GCA_009831015.1 Picea engelmannii | reverse complement strand
ATTGGAAAATTCTTCAATAGTCTTTAAAAATCTTTGAATCTCCTGATCATCTTTGAAAACCTGCCAATTTTTTATGTTATCTGGTATTGAGGGTCTATGTCTAACCTCAATCTCAAATTTTAAATTAGGAAACATTGGGGTCTTAAAGATATTGGCTGCAAGTGCCAAAGAGCCAGCCTGTTGATTCAAATTCTTGTGCATAAAAGTAATGTTGAATTTCAAGAAGAAATTATCCACATAATCCCATACTTCATTCCTATATTGTTTTAACCTTTTCTTCTTGGTTTGATAAATGTTTTTAATCTGATGGATAATGAGTATTGAATCTCCAAAAATAGAAAGTTTGTCTATACCCATATCTTTAGCATCTTTCAATCCTAACAGCAAAGTATCATACTCATTGATGCTATTGGTTGTATCAAATTCAATTTTATATTACATAGGAATGACTTCTTGGGTAGGGGAAATGAAAACAATCCCAACACCAGAACCTTCTTTTGAACAAGCCCCATCAAAATACATTTTCCAAACAATTTTTTCTGCATTGTCTCCAACTGCAGGTGTTATTCTTCTAACGGATGTTTCTGCCATCTGATCACCAATATGAAAAATAGAGGAGCCAATTTCATCTTCTACAGCATATATAGGATGATTACTAGGGTTTTCATGATCACTTACCAAGTAAGCCAGTATTACTTCCCTGTACAATCTCTGATGTTCTCCACCAAAAACAGGAATGGTAGCATACCTGAGATCCATCTGCAAAGTGCCTCCTACTTTCTTAGCCCAGGATCTTGACGAAAGCATTCCAAATTTTGGAGGTATTTCAGCCACAATAACATCCAATACCACACTTTTCATACGTAATTGGGAAAGAGTAACAACCATGTCCTTGATAAATCCCAAACATTTGAATTTCCTAGAGTCAAACGAATATAGATCAATGTAGGGTTTAGCGATGTCTAACCTTAATTCATCCATTACCACTTTTGGCATAACATTGTGTGAAGCCCCAGAATCCATTAAGCATTTATGCAATATCTTGTCATGAATATTTAGTGATATGTAGAAAGGAGGAGATGCATCATTTTTGTCCTTAATATGAGGTCAAATGGTTATAGCAGGGTTCTCATCTTCAAGTTTGATAGTATCTGAAAAGGTGGCCTGAGAAGGGAGCTGTAAGGCCTTGAGAACAGTCTTCCTAAAAGGATTTGTATTCATTAGTTCTATGAGAGGTACATAAATTTTGATTTTGTTGATTTCATGTTCCAGACTGAAAGAAGAAACAACCTTTTATGTTTCCTTTAACTTTGTAGTACTAACCTTGGAAGGATGCTTTAATTGTTGATCAATTTGAATCTAAAGACTATCTTTACTAATCCCTGATTTAACTGGAGCATTGACCTTCTTTGTTGAAACATGTACATCCACCTTAGGTGTATCTGATCTAGATCTGAGATCATATTTCTTTCTTTTAGGTTCCTTCTGGATAACCTCATCAGCATCCCCTTCTTCAAATGGATTAAATATCAAAGCTTCTTCATAATCTTGTTGTTTCAAATGTGTAGGTGATGATTTTGAATCATTTTGATGTATTGTAGGGTCATCTTATGTATCATCTTCTTCCTCCACCTCTTCTACTGCATTATTTTGGAAAGGAGGCAAAACTTTTTGATATTCTTGATTCTTCCTTTCTCTTGGTAAGATTTGAGGTACATTGTTTGGCCTCCTAAACTAATTAGGATTTGTGTATCCACCTTCCTGTGTAGGTCTACTGGGTTTTTTTTGTTCCATTTTCAACCTGGGCATCTTAGATGTCCAGGTCTTCAACATTTTAGCCATTTCATCTATCTTAGAATCGGATGTTGTATGAGAAGAGGAAGGAAGATCTTCTTTTTGTTTTTTCCTGTCTCTATCACCCCTAGACTTCAACTTGTCTATTGCTAGTATGTTAGATTCTACCTCAATAGTCACTCCTTGCATCAAGATCAGAGTAGCAGACCTTGTTTCTCTCAGTAACAAAGAAAATTAAACATCAAAAGCATTGGCAAAGGTGATTTTGGATGATGTTTTTGAAGGCTTAATTTCATTTGGAATTTTACTATGCATTTTATTGAACCTTTTAGTAAAATCAAATATTGATTCACCTTGTTTCCTTTTTGAAGCACCAAATTCAGTAATGTAGTATAAGTAGTATTTCTTATATCCCCAGTGTCTTAAAAAGGTGTCATCCAAAGCATCAATATCAGCAATTGAATTAGGTGGTGGGCTCCTGAACCATTTTCTTGCTTCACCATCTAAACTCTGCACAAATAGTCTCATTCACACATCTGCTTGCTCTACATTAAAATTGTCTGCAAAACTATAGAAAGAATTCAAATGCTCTTCAACAGTAACTCCTCCTTCTCCATTGAATCTTGTAAAATATTTCATATATTCATTTGGTGGAAAGGAATACAGAACTTGTGGTAGGTTTAATGGTGCATATCTAGGTGCAACAATTGCATCCATTCTATTTACAGCCATATTTTCTATCTTTGGTGTTTGAGCTTTAGGAGTAAGAAAAATTGGTGATGTAGAAAGAGAAAATGTCCTCTTTGTGTAAAAACTTAGTTGTACTGATAGTAGTTCTTGATCTTAAAAAAATAGAGGTTTCTTTTATGGACTAGAGCCGGATGATGGTCCCAGAAAAAGAGGGTTTTCAAAAGAAGAATAGCGTAGTTTAATTTCTTCAGAAGAGAAAGACTGAGATGATGAAGAGAGTGTTTCTGGTTCACCTTTAATATCTTTTTTGTAATCTCTCAAAGATTCAGCTACAGAAAAAGTATTTTCTTGTTCCTCTTTAATGATCTCAGCAAACAGCTTCCATTGATTTAGATTTAGTTTTGAAATAGTTGAAGGAAAGGAAAATGCAACAAGCTCAATGGCAGGCTTAATTTCACTTTCAAGGATTACTTCTTCATCTGATTGGAGTTTGCTAACTTCATAAGGTTTTCCTTGAGAGTTGTTTCAAGGTGATTTTCTCTTTGAGAGCGAGGATTGTCCAGGAATGATTTTAGGTTTTCTTAATGATTTTTCAGGGTCTGGTACTGCTGCAACAGGCTCTGGGTCTGGGTTTTTTCTGGTGACCAGTTTCTTTGTAGATGATTAGGAAGTTAGAGGAGATTTAGGTCATTTTCCTTCTCTTTTAGGAGCCATAATTACCACAGAGGAGTCGCCAGGTGAAGAATCACAGTCTCATGTAATGTCCAAAACCTTGTTCACCATCAATATTTGAAGTTAATCTTGTTGTTTCCCCAGGGAAGATATCTTCGCTTCTTCAGCCCTAGAAACAATTCCAAAAGATGTTAGTCCCTAAAGTTGCACTTGACTGTGAGAGGGAAAGCTAGGGCATCATCAGGTTATTGCAATAATATTTTAAGGGTTTTATGAATTGGTTTTTTAAAACGGTGATTGAAAGTTGGTTCAAGGTTTCAAGGTAAACATGAATTTCATAATAAAGCCAAGAGATATCCCACTGATTTGTTAAAGGGTAGCCACATAAATAGATCATATAAATAAGGAAAAATAAAGAAAGGAAATATGGAAGTCTTCATTTTGTTAACCCCACATGGATTTCTTATCTCAAAATGTAATATAGAAACAAGAACATGTGCTTGTAAATCAAATCTTGATAATAATAATAATAGCAAAATCTTCATTGCATTAATTAAGACCAAGAAAACAATGCATTGCAATTGAAAAATGATCTTAAGCAAGATAAGAAAAATAAATTGAAAGAAGAGAAAGTGTGGCCATCAATATGTCTTTGCATTAAGTATCAAGGTAGAATAAATCTATTTTACAAAGAGTTCAAAACAGGTCCCTGAATATCCAATTTTTTGACCTTCATACAATCTTTCATATGTATATTTAAACTATACAAAAGATGACTACAAATCCAATTTTCTAGTATGCAGTTAGTAACAGGATCTGGTCAGTATCTATCTTCTAGGAAGATCAGCTCAAAACGAGAACTTACATTTCCAAAATAGTAATCAGCTCAACAGCTTAATCCAAAACATTTTTACAACAACCTATCAAATCCCACAAAAAATGGAGTTGATTTTGACTGAGTTATACATTTGGATTATCAAAATTCATTAGGTCAAAATCAAAAAGATCATCTTTCACTCCTTGAGTAAATAGTATCAAAATTTTCAAAACTTTGCAGGAAGGAACTTCATAAGGCTATCATGATATAATCATGGCGCTGGCTTTAGTATTTCTCTATCTTAGATTCTTTGTGAGCATAATATTGTGCCAAT
The DNA here is from genome assembly GCA_009831015.1 of Picea engelmannii. Taxonomy (NCBI): domain Eukaryota; kingdom Viridiplantae; phylum Streptophyta; class Pinopsida; order Pinales; family Pinaceae; genus Picea; species Picea engelmannii. The sequence continues at coordinate 2,005,196 of ML777467.1, read as the reverse complement.
ACAATTTGAAATTAGACTCTCGCAGCTCCTTGAGCAGTGCCTTTTGTTCCTTTCTCCTTTTCTTGAAACCTTATATCTTCTCATGTTGTTTGGCGCTCCATTTCTCCACCTGATCCTTTTCCTTATTTAACTGCTTCACCATTTTCTAGAGTTCTTTAATCTTGTCTTTATCACTTCTAACCTTGACTTTAAACTCTGGAAATTCTTCTGCAGGTGCAAGTTTGTTCAAGTCTATAGCAACCTGAGGTTTTCTCAGTTTGATCTGGTATCTAGAGGATAGTTCTAAGCTATGCTCATCAACAGAACTATCTGAGTCCATGACCTCTGGGAGATCTAGAAACTAATATGGATCTACATAATGATAGTCTTTGTCATCAGAAATCCCACCTGTACCTTTAAAAAGTTATTCAGCTTTTGATGATCTAGTGGTTTCTCTTGTTATAGGTCATGTAGAGTATTGAGTCACTTGTTTTCCTTTTCCTTGTGTCTTCCCCAAGTTTTTGTTTTATTTTTCTTTCCTATGCAATGGAGGTATTTATGCATGTTCTTTAATACCTACTTTAGAGTCTTCAGAATTGTCCTCTATGATTATAAGGTTCTCTTTTTTTATTGATGGGTCAAACATAGCCTTAGAGTTTAACCTGAATTTGTTGACAGCCCTAGTGGAGTTTCTCCTAGGGTATTTAGACACAAGTGTAGATTTATTCCCTTGTTTTTTTCCCTCGAAACCTTTCTTAATGGTTGATTTTTGTTTATGCTTGACTGTGGATTAAATTGGGTTAACATTATAATATTCATCTTCATCCACTTCCATTTTTATTTCAGGATCAAGAAACATATCAATATATGCATTTGGTTTTGATCTCTTACCTCTACTGTTGGTGGCTTCTTACTTACCTTTACCTATAGGGGCATCAACAATGATTTTTTGAGTTTGCATCTTCCTTTTGCTAGCCCTTGTTACCCTAGTTGCAGATGTTTCTTCTTTGATTGTGGATTCATCAACTGTAACACTATGTTTCTGTATAGCTAATCTTTTCCCTTTGGCCTTGTTGGCCCTTGACAAAGTTTTGAGGAACACTTGGTCATATGTGACCATTTTTGGGACTTCGACAGCCTGTCAAAGATGGATCGCAAGGTGAAGAAGAGATCATGGGATCTCGTCCCACTTTGGGTCCTTTTTGGGTTTTGGGGAATATGTAACAGGAAAGGGATGTCAGCCCTTGGGTTTACCCACATTTAGGCCCACTTTTGTAATGTATAAATAAGTAGCTAGGCGATGTAAGAGCATCAATAGTGATAAGCTTAGTGCTAGAATTGATCTATGTGATTGACTTGCAAAGCTGAGTGCAAGTGTTGTAAGTGCTAAGTGCATAGATTGTAACAAGGCTCTGTGCTAGATCTACTTGGGGAAGGAGGATCTGGCGAGGTGCGTGCAGATCTATTGTCCTATGCGGAGTAAGGTTTTGATAGATCTGTGGTGTAACTCAATTGACTAAAGCTAATAAATAAGAAGAGTTGGTGGACGTAGCCCCAGGGTGGGGGTGAGCCACGTAAATCTGTGTGTCATTCTTTGTGTTGTTACTTTCATGTGTTTTCCCTCTCCTGCTAAGTGCTATGACATGTTTAGATAGATTTACTTATTCTTTGTGCTTATTAGATGTGTATAGATGATAGATTTGATGTGTATGAAGTTGCTAAGTGCTTGGTCTACCAGATATGGTATGTTGTACGCTGCTAAGTGTTGAATTATCTTAGATCTAAGTACATACTGCGATGCTCTATTTTATCTGTGAAGTGAGATAAGGAGAACTATTGATGCTAAGTTCTTTGTTAAGTGTGTAATCACATATCTATGTCCCAGCTAAGTTTACAGACACCTAAGTCCTGCAACCACCCCTGCCTCTACCTCAGGTGAGACTTCATCTGCTTCACAGGTGTTTCCGAAAGGGTCGGTAGTTAGGGTTTTGTTGGTGTGTTGTTGTAGCATTGAACCCTGGGTCTGCCCCTATTCAGAGAAATGGTTATGTTGTCGGGACTGAAATTGTTATTGTTGTGAACTGAGGAAGAAGAAGCTTTGTGCAAAAGATCTGACCTGAAACTATGAAAGCTCTATGCATAGATCTGTTGCCCTAGTGCGCAGCATTCTACTTGACCTGTGAAGCTTTGTGCCAAGAAAGAAAGGTCAGGTCTGAAGAAAAGAGGTCAAATCTGCAAGAAAATAGGGTGATACTGAAGAAAAGAAGCAAGATCTGAACGTTTTGTGCCCTAAGAAAGGTAAAAGTTGAAATTTCTAACTAAAGACGTAAGATTTGTAAGCTCTATGCTCTGATAAAGGTAATAATAGTTAAAAGTCTTAGATCTAAAAGCTTTGTGCTCTATAGAAGTAAGATAAGTGAATTTTTTGTTTCTAAAAGCGTGTATCTAGGTATGATTGATAGATTCTGTCCTAGCTAGAAAACTAGGGCATTGTTAGAAAAAAGAAAGTTTGATATGAATAGATCTGATAAGAATAATAATAGATATGTTATACCTATGCATAGAAAGAATGTTTGGACTAACAAATGGATGCAGGATCCTAGAAATAATATTTTGCAGACCAACTACCATGATCCTAGTGCGCAGTACAGAAGAGGTTGGGGATCATTTAAGAGAAAGAGAGGATTAACCCTTTGTTACAGTTGTAGAAAACTAAGACATCTTGCTAAGGAATGCCCTAGTGGAAGATCTAGTTATCTCTGTTGCAAATATTTAGACCACGAAGTGTTGGATTTCCATAGAATGATTTCTAAGATTGAAGGAATGAATATGAACTAAGAAAACCCTAAGGCAGATCTAGAAATAACAAAACCCCGGAAAGAATCAGAAAAGATGTTACTGCAAATGAAAGACACCTTGAATGACCACTGACATGTTAGGTTATCAAAGATATTTAAAGAAAAATAATGCATCGAAGTAAGGATAGGGGACTTCGACATTGACTATGTTTTGGATGAGGAAACACCGGTGAATGTTATGACAAAAAAAACTTGGGAAGCTATAGGAAGGCCTGCTATGATCCCTTCACTGAGTGGAATAGGGTTATTCAGAGGAAAACTGGTGAACCTATGTGGAAGGCTCACTTAGATATCTATGAATGCTAATGGAACTTCGACAGAGGAATATTTTTAGATTATCAAGTTTATTGAGGACAACGCCCCGTTTACTATGTTACCTGGAAATCCTTGGATTGAAAGAGATCAAGCCAGAAAGAAGGAAGAAGAAAAATTTTTAGAACAATAGAGACAAGATTTAAAAGACTTCATGACCAGAAAGATCGTGCAGCTAATTGAAGAACAGGAGAACAGATCGAAGCCATATCACACTAGGAACCTAGATTTCAAAGTTCTCAGAGCGCCAGAGGACTCACAGAAGACTGAAGCTTCTATCTCATAGAAAGAAGAGATGTTATACCTGAACCCTAAGAGAGAACCTCAGTAGTGCGAAGTCACTAGACCGTAGGAAAATAGGAATCAGAACAGGAAAAGAACCATTGAGACAAAGCTCACTGGAAAGAAAGCTAGAAAGTTAAGTAAGAAGGGGGCGAAGATTGAAAAGTTACAAGAGATCCCAGGTGGAACACTGCAGAAGGAAAAATCACAGGAATTGAACTTTGCCGAGATATCATAACATCAACATGGGTCACTTCGCCATGGCAAAGAGATATAGTCGTTGGAGGCCAATATATCCATTCGACTGACGCTCCAAATGGGTCAGAAAGATTTTATGGGTTACCACTAGACCATTGGACAGCACGAGAACGGATAGAACGGAGTTAATGGAGGATCCATGTCCGTTGCAAGCAGACCATTTCTGAGATTTCCTATTTAACTCGTCACACCATACACGAAGAACACTTTTTCCAACTGAGAAATTGAAACTTGTAGACTAGAAAGTGTCTACAGTGATCATCATGCCCTTATTATTCATTCCTGTGCAGTGCCTAAGATCATCGTGACCCTGATTATTTTTCCTGAGCGTATATGTACGACGAGCTCAGCGCAACTGAAGAATCTGTAAGAGAGGTACTCACTAGACTCGGAGATGAAAGATTCATGTTGGAGAGAGTTTTTTCTATAGGTTTACAAGCATCATCGATGAGAGGAGCACAAGCCTCCCTGTCACGCGCAATCTCCACTACGCCCCTGCCTGATGGAACAACAGAAGAGGGAGATGAACCAGTTCAACTCCACAAGATTGTTGCCACATTAGAATTATGCCTTCAGAAAGCAGAAGAAGCAACAGCGCAGGCCACCTAGGCCCTAAATCAAGCACAAGAGGAAATCGTCAAGCAACATCAAGCTACGCAACAAGAGAAGGACACTCTCCAAGTGAAATTTGAAGAATACAGAGAAAAAATCCAAAAAGAGAAGGAGTAGTTGCTCACAAAGAAAATTGGGATTGAAGAAGTAGTCAATAGAGCATTTCACTCTGTGACCGGCTTAGAGTAGAAAGCAAAAGAACCCTTAGAACGCCAAGTAATTAATCTTGTTGAAGTTATTCAGCAACTTCAACAAAGAATCATGGACTTAGAACTTCATACCATCCCAAGTACCCCGCAAGAAGAGCGCGACCAGCGAGAAATAACTGCTCAGAGTATAGTAGAAAGGATTAAACTAATCACTGAGGACTGCACACAATTAAGTAGCAGAAGTGCGCAGATATATGAGAGCCTAACCGAGAACCCCGAATTATATAAATTGGAGTCACAGCTCCAGGAGGCGAAGCATTAAGCCGAAAATTTACAAGTGTAGTTGAAGGCCCTATCACCCGTAGAAAGAATGAAGCAGTTGCCTAAGCATAGCACTGCCCAGCAGCAAATCCATACGATCCAGAGAAAGGTAACGTAAGCAACGCAACGGCTCCAACCTGTGCAAGATAAAGAATGTCAGCTTTTTATAGAGATCAAGAGCTAGGGAACATAGTTGGATCAGGTCGTGAATACAATAGAACATATCCTAGAAGGGTCGGTGAATGTCTCACTCATCCAAGAGTTCACTGAGCAAGAAGCAGTAGCAATGCAGCAGGTCGAAGCATATTGAGCCAAGCTCAAGGCATTCAAAGCAAAATTGCGCAGACCTGAGTGACTCAGGATGAGTCACAAGTGAGTGTTGGGGGTCTGTTGGCCCTTGACCAAGTTTTGAGGAACACTTGGTCATATGTGACCATTTTTGGGACTTCGATAGCCTGTCAAAGATGGAGAACAAGGTGAATCATAGATCACTAGATCTCGGCCCAGTTTGGGTCCTTTTTGGGTTTTTCGGAATATGTAACGAGAAAGGGATGTCGGCCCGTGGGTTTACCCACATTTAGGCCCACTTTTGTAATGTATAAATAAGTAGATAGGCGATGTAAGAGCATCGATAACGATAATCTTAGTGCTAGAATTGATCTATGTGATTGACTTGCATAGATGAGTGCAAGTGTTGTAAGTGTTGAGTCCACAGATTGTAAGAAGGCTTTGTGTTATATCTACTTGGGGAAGGAGGATCTGGCAATGCGCGCACAGATCTCCTGTCCTATACGGAGTGAGTTTTGATAGCTATGTGTTGTAACTCGATTAACTGAAGCTAATAAAGAAGAAGAGTAGGTGGACATAGCCCCAGGGTGGGGGCGAACCACGTAAATCTGTGTGTCATGCTTTGTGTTGTTACTTTCATGTGTTTTCCCTCTCCTGCTAAGTGCTATGACATGTTTAGATAGATTTACTTATGCTTTGTGCTTATTATATGTGTATAGATGATAGATTTGATGTGTATGAAGTTGCTAAGTGCTTGGTCTACCAAATTTGGTCTGTTGTACGTTGCTAAGTGTTGAATTATCTTAGATCTAAGTATATATTGTGATGCTCTGTGTTATCTACGAAGTGAGATAAGGGTTAATTCTAGGCAAACTATTGATGCTAAGTGCTGTGTTAAGTGTGTAATCACATATATGTGTCCCAGCTAAGGTTGCAGACACCTAAGTCCTACAACCACCCCTGCCTCTACCTTGGGTGAGACTTCATCTTCTTCGCAAGTGTTGCCAAAAGGGTTGGTAGTTAGGTTTTTTTTGGTGCGTTGTTGTAGCGTTGAACCCTGGGTCTGCCCCTGTGCCAACAGGCCTTTTTATATTTTCTTGGTTGTGGATCATTACTTAGAGACTAGATTAACCAATCCCAAGGTCTTTTTACTTCATTCAAATAAGATACAACCAATTTCTTTATCAAAACTTGGTGGAAAATACTGCCTTTGGCTGTAGCAGGGTGAGACTACACCCTTTTGGACATCTTAGAGAGACTTTTTAGCAAGAAATAGGCTAAATTTCGGGCATAATCTCCATTGATGTGCATTAACAGTATGATATGGTAAATGTAAACTAGTGAGAACCTACCCTCACATGTGATATACATGTGAATGATAATCAAAGCAATATTCCACTCCTTTCTGATCCAGCTATGGGGTATTCCCTTTTTCCAATTAGGATTCTATTTTTCTGGTATCGGGAACTGGTTCACGAACTCCATGACCACGTTCTCTTTTTTCCACCACCTTTCTCCCCCAATTGGAAATTTTCAGGCTCTTGCAATTAAGTGTTCAGTCACCATCATCAACAATTTTCCAATCACAACTTCAAAACCATCAAAGTTCTGTGCAAATATCATGGAGACATGTTCATCGTGTCCCTGGAAAGTTGTGAAAAACTCGAACCAAATTGCATCTTTAAAACTCTACGCCATTTGTGGCTCAGCTTCAAGCAATTTTGTGCCCTCATGTTCCAACTTAATGATCTCTCCACTCTTCTTCAGCGCCATGTTACTGGTACAGTTCTATAAAAACTCTGCGTGGTTTGAAACTAGGAACTTTAAAACCTATGACTGTTAGAACACAACAATTCCTCTTAATTCAATCTCTGCATACAACATCTGATATATTAGAATAACAGGTGATGGTATCGTTTAATAATATCAGGATAGGTTTGATTTGATGCAGGTCTTGTATTGTATTGCTCAATCCCTTTCCTATAATGGTTTAAACTGCAACATCAAATCGAGCAAATATCTTGGAGCACATGCATGTCCTCTATCCACGATTTGTGCAATCATGATAAGATCGGGGTTGGCCGACGCATGTCAAAACATAATTACCTTAGCGCTGCAGGAATAGTGTTATTCTTGTAGCGTCATTCATGACTTGGAAAGAATTTGAAATTTCAAAAGTAAAATAGACAAGTGATGTGACAAATCTCAGTAAATCACATCTTAAACCTTCAAAAACTTAAGAAAATTATTTCAAAGTGCAAAAAATGCAAAACATAGCAAATCAAACCAAGGGTAAAAGTATAAAATTCAAGCAACAAAGCATAAGCAGGGAGGATTTAGGATTACGGATATTCACTTAATCAAGAACAAAGTTAGAGACTAACAGTCTTCTTGAAGATGCATCCTCAATAGTTTTCTTAGATTCTGGTTGACCATTGTTATCAAATTAATCGGTAAATGCAGACATAAACAGATCTCCCTAGATCCCACTGGAAACTAGAAAAAAACAGAACATAATGCACACTTCTCCTTAAACTTCATTATCATATGAACTAGTTTAATGAGTTACAAGTGGCATACCTTTTAAACGATGTTTGTCCTCGCTAGTGTCGTCTTTGTAGCTCCTTCCTTGAGTTTGCAGAATGGTAAGCCTGTCTAAGAACCACAAACCAACAAAGAGGGAAAACAAAGATACATGTATTCTAATGAAGTCTATGTATATGATCAAGGAATTATACAATAGAAGACAAGATGTTTATATAGGGAAGAAATGCATTATTGTATTGAGTGAATAGAAAGTGGAGAATACAACCCATGCCTTGATGTTGTAAGGTCCCCTTTCGATTTCTCTTTGCTTCAACACACACACCTTTGCTCTAAATTCCTTGAATGAAGAAGATCCACAATCTGACTTGAAGAACTAAAGCAAAGCTCTCAAGCATAATCTGAAGTAGAACTCTCCATACAAATATTAGTCTATTCAACCTTAGCCTTTTCCATAAGAGATCCCTCTTTATATAGTGTGAAAGAGAGATGGATGAGGAGATTAGGATGATCCCACCAAATCAGAGAAGCGAGTAAGATCCAAACCGATCAAAGGCCACCTCATCTTCTAGAATATCCCCTTCTAGAACATTCATGAAATTTGACTTTTCCCATGCTTTAAGCATCATCACACCCTATGCACAAGCAGCATGCGATGACATCGTAGTCCAGGTATAGTGCAGAGTGTGATGATAAGGCATCATCACACCCCATGCATATAGTAGGGTGTGATGACCTTCCTTCATATGGTTTTTGGTAGAGGAAAGCAAATCACTTTTCCATGGAGAAAATCTCTTTTAATATTTAGGGAACATGAACACATGTTTTCAACCACAAAGAAAATCCACAGGTACACGTTGTTCCAGTTAGTTTATGGGAAAGAGGCAGTGGTTCMTGTAGAATTCATCACTCTGATTTTGTACATTGCACTTATCACACATATGTCGGAGGAAGAATTAGTTGCGCAGAGACTTATGGAGTTACAATAACTCAAGGAGACCAGTTTTTTAACAGACTTCCATCGGTCGATTGAAAAAGMAAGACAAAAATCTTGGCATGACAGGCACATTAAAACTAAAGTATTTTCACAAGGATACAAGGTTCTACTCATTGATAGTCRGTACYAGAATCATCCTGGGAAGTTGTGCATGCATTGGTTGGGACCATTTATAGTTGCGAAGATCTGACCCTTGGGAGTAGTCAAACTTGTGCAACTGGATGGTATGTTGTGGCCAGGATGGGTGAATGGCGCTCGCCTGAAACCCTATATATCTCAGAACTAATCCAAAATCATTGTCTCTCAAGTTTGAAGGAGCATGTATAATAGTTATATTTGAGTTTTCTATATTTTTTTGTAAATTCAGTTAATAAAGTCAATGTGTGCAGTGTTGAGTAGCGACACGTAGTTCATTTTCTGTTTAAGTGTTGTTTGATGCAAAACTGCTTACTCAGCAGCGAAGGATCAAAGAAGGCAAGAACTCATTTATGACGGTCATTAATATGACAGGGACCCCTTTGTGGTCAGAGGGAGAATGAATCTGAATGCAATCCGAGTCCATGTGACACACGAAACAAGTCAAGTCATAGCATTTATTGCTATTACGGTACCCCGTCTGAATTCAGTTAAGCCATAAAGCCACAATACGCGAAGATGCCATTGGTATTTGCGTTGGGATTCCAACCCGTCAAACGAAAAGGTCTAAAATCGACCACGTCCCTGTCCAACTTGCACGGTAAATTCCAGAATCGCACAATAGGATTTACCCCGTCAACCCGTCCCATCAGACAAGTCAGATCCAAGTTGCATCCATAGGGTCATGATAAACAATAGTTATTGTTGAAATTGCCAGCTAAGCATGAGTATAAGTCTCTGAGAACTCATCGTAGAACGCATTGTTTTCAAAGAATTTAACAAGTTTCGAACTCTGTAGAGCGAGAAAACATGTGCAGTTGTGAAACCCGTAGTTTTTATCTACAATCCTTAGTTCACCGTAGAATTTGTTGATAGCTCAGAGCCCACAATGTCAAGAGCTACATGAAGTCGAAGCACCATGTCCAAAGAAGCAGTACCAGATGAGCCCTGCGACCCCCGAGTCGAGGTCGTAGGTGATCTAAAGGGGAAGGTAGAGAAGGTCAAGCTCCTTGACCTTGACTTAATAGACCAAGTCTTGTTCCCCCAGATGAACATAGATGTATTTTGGACTATCACTCTAGACGAGTTGGGAGGCATGCAGTTCAAGCCCAATCCTAAATTCATAAACATATTCAACTCAACCATCATGAACCTTGGAGACTTACCAATGTTTGGTACCACTGATGAAGTTGTGTAGTGCACTAAGTTCCTAATCAGTAGGATGCATGACAGAAGTCTCTGGATGGATAGGTGGTATCCAATCCATGTCGAGGACATACATCATCTCATTGGATTGTCCCTCGAAGGTGAGGATGTGTCGAAGGGATTCCAGGGTCCTAGCAAGCATGGAAAAAAGAAAGGGGAACCCAAACTCTATGAAAGGTTCCACATGCAGAGGGGGGGGGAACACAGCTAAAATTGGCCCCATACTAGCAGATACAGTTAGGACTGGTTGTTACATCATAGCCAGCAAGGTTATGAGGTCATACTACAAGGGAGAATTCACACTAGATGCATTTTCAGTGGTTGACTTATGTGCCAATGGCATTGTATTCAACTGGTGCAGCTACCTGTTGGAGGAACTGCTCATGGCTTGCGAGGAAGACAAAGATAAGGGAGGAACCTTCACATACGGCTACCTGTTGGTGGCATTCATGATGTTCAAGTGGACACCACCTACTAGAATACCGTTGGCACTAGAAGACAAGGGGCTCATGGAAAAGATGTTTGATCCATGGCACTCCAGGGTGGACTCAAAGAACACAACCTTCAACAACTCGGCATTCTCCAAGTGGTACAACACATTGATCGACGCAATGCAAAGGTTTTGCATTCAACGGGAGCTCCTCAACTGCAACACGAGGAACATTTATTTCAGCATGAACCAGCATCACATGTTTGTATGGTCGATACATGCCAACAAGGAGTATTTCCATTCAAGGAAGTTGTCATTCTACCTGGACGAGGAGACCTTCGACAAAGAGGTAATTTCATGGCCAGGAGTTAAACAAAACCTGTGCAAGTCAGGAATGCACTATATCTTTCCTCCATAACTGCTGAAGAAGAAAGGAAAAGATGCAGGGGTAGGATCCAGCTTAGGACCAGAGGACCAGAAGAAGGAATCTCAGGCACAGTCAAACTCTGAGGAGGAAGACAAGATGCAACCATTAGAGTGCAAGAAAAGAACATTGTTGGTCTTCCCACAACTGCTAGATAAAGTCATGTTTATAGGTAAGGATTTCAACGAGATCCTAATTGCGGTGTTCATCATAGAACCAGTGGCAAAGAAGCTCAGAACATGGGTCTCGCCGATTAAAATATTAAACCCCCAACCCATTTCATATGTCATCCCCTGCACTCACTCGGCGGTCATAGCAACACCCATCATCCATATTCAAGATGACCCTGAGCTTGACACCCTTCCATCCATCATCATCACCAAACACCCTCTACCACCACCACAACCCTAGTCGCCAACCCCAGAAACCATCAGTCCACCCCAAACCACAGATCTAGAGTCGGTGTATCTCGATCCCCCAGAGCAAGCAGAGCGAGAACTCCCAAAAACAACCTAGGAGTTGCCTGAGCTGAGACCAAAAGTTTATGTTCCAACCCCCTAAGTACCAGATAAGAGCATGCATTTGACTGGTCTGACCCCGGACACCCAAGACCAGTAGATTGTGCCTTTTATGTCTTAAAAGGACACCCAAACTGTGGAGGACTCGCAAGATCAAAGTACCCAGCACATCCCTTTAATGGCCAAGGTTGAGGGTGGCCAGGGAAGTGCAACGCAGGGAGCCAATGTAAGTAAAGGGGAGGAGATACCAAAGGTTCAGAAGGAACCTAAGTCATCTTTCGTGTAGAGTGAAACATCTACGTAGGAATAGATGAAGTTAGTTCTCCAGAAGCCTCAGCAGTACATAGAGTTGTTGCAACTCTGTCTGGCCATAAAATAGGTTCTAACACTCTTACCCTTACCGTTAAGGATGAGGCTTGCATCAAGACCATCAACAGAGGAGAAGGTAGAGACCCGCTCGGAGCATTCAATGTCCAATAGACTTCCACTACAGACTCAAGCACCCAGAGATGCAACCCCTTCATCCACTGACCTTGCACAGTGGTCAGCAACACACTTGGTCGGAATGATCAGAGCATCCACTGATCAACTAGAGTAGAGGATCCAGCAGGTCAAGAGGTCTACAAATCATGCAAGGGATGAAGTGCTCCTTGTGAAAGCATTCAAGACACAAGGATCACATGCAAAGATCCAGGTCGAGCACAGACTGGAAAGAGTGCAGGAAAAACTTGTCAAAGCCTGGCAAGAAATTCAAAAGGTCGCACCCCAACTTCCCGAAGCCAAGGATGTAGGAGAGTCAAAGCATCAGATTGAGATGCTCCAAGGATCATGGCCACAACTAGCCATTCACGTTGAGCATCTGGAAGGGAATTTGTGGTAGACTCAGCAAGAAGAAGAGCAGCAGCCTTGGAAGTTGCAGGAGCAGATGGAAAAGGTAGTGCTAGAAGGAAACAATGCCTGAGCAGCACTACATAAGCACACAGCTGAGTTCACAAGGATTTTCAGGGAAGTCAGCGATTGGATGGGCATCATCGCTAAATGAAACCAAACCTTGGAGGATGTTTGCACCAAAATGTAGGTGTTGAATGAATAAATTGTGGCCACGATGGATCTGTTGGAGAAACAATAGAAGTTCGACCAAATCCAGTAGGCGTACAATGAACTCAACACCCTCTTTGAGGCGCAATCCGTAGCAAATAAGGAGTTGTGCAACTTTTGGCATGTCATTCAAACAGTGTACATGTAGATGCATCAAGTTGATGCAACAGTAGATTCTGCGTGGAACTCGTTGGTCACATCCAAGCCAAAGGGATGTATTACAAAGGCGACCCAACATTTTGTAGCAGAGGCATCACTCCTTACCAGGAAGTGGAAGGATAAAGTTGGAAGCTTTCAAGGAGTGAGGAAGCGGGCCTTGGAGTTGGTCCCAAAGTTGGGCCCTTCATTTGAAGAGGCAAAAGAAGAGGAAGCACAAACAGAAGAGAAAAAGAAAGAGGAAAAGGAGGACAAGGGAAAACAACAGTTGCTCCTGGAAGTTGCGAAAGAGTCGAGTACTTGACTCGAGGGTGAGTCAAGGTTTGTGGTCGGAGCTTATTGGGCTAAGGAATTGCATAAGTTTTTTCCTAGTATGAGTTGCGCAATATTCAGAAGAAGATGGACAACAGAGCAAGAACAAGAAACAGAAATCAGTTGTGAAAAGGACAACGCAACGCCAGCAAAGAAAAAGTGGTTGCAACAAAACAAGAAAGCATGCAAGCCAAGACAGAAGACACAACTTAGCTTATATATAGGTATGAATATGATTGTAAAAGGGTTCGGTTGAATTGTGATTGTGTTTAGTTCGATATTTCCCTTACTGTTAGGTTGATGTCATAGTTGTTGTATGTTGTAGAGAAGTCGGGTTCTGAGTCTGTAATGTAATCTATACACCATTTTGAGAGTTAGAGCTCTACAACATGAGTCCAGATCCAGGAGTTTGTAACAGAGTGTTGATGTGTATCCCTGAGTTTGTAAATGAAGAAAGATCTGAAGATAATATCAAGAAGGATCTAAATTTTCAAAATATGATTTGTCTTTCTATTTTTTACTTATGCATTACAGTACTTCTTTATGGTTTATAAGTTCCACATGATGGATCTGTGTTTAAATGCTTGTTCGAAACGTAATTAGGTTCAGTTCTTACACACATGAGTTCATATCTATTTGGTAGTTAGATTTCTTGTGCAAGATAAGGATGAATCTTGAAGGTTTTGTGAATCCTCCTAAGTCTTTTCCTTTCCCTTCCCTATATAATTTTCTCAGCAGTGCTTCAAGTGAGACTTCTTCTCTTCAGAGGAGATGAAAATGAAAACTCTCTAGACTACTCAGTACCTTTTGTTGGTAACCTGAGAAGGACCCTGGTCTGATCAAACTTGCACCAACATTAACCACTTTCCATAATTAGTAATTTCTCCAGTAACTTTATTATTTAAATAATTTCTTTTGCATCCTCTTTGACTTATAGTACACTCATTGTTGACCCTTGGTGATGGAAGCAAGTGAATATCAAGGAAGAAAAGGCAAAATGTGAACTACGTGGAGGACACAGTGATTGTTACTTGGTCAAAGTGAGAAAAAGAGCAAAAAAGACGGAGCAAAGTAAGAGAAAGCAAGTTGTTGGACAAGGAGGTCGAGGATGACAGATCATAAAGGAAGAAGGATCGTGGACAACTTAGCAAGCGGAAAAATCCACCGTTGGATGCTTTAGAGAACCACACAAGAAGAAAGGAAACACAGGCTGGTGAAGCCCTAAAAATGCAAATCAAGTTGACCTAGGGTTTTGGTATCTAGGGTTTTGACACCTAGGTTTCGGCCTAAGGATGTCGGTGAGATATTGTAATGTATAAATAAAGGTCAAGAGGACCTGGGTCGGGTTGTTGTTKCTATTGTGTTGTTACTATCATTCTAGTTTACTGTTGGTATGAGTGATTATTGTTGTGAGAGAGAGAAGTGCTAAGTGTGAGAGCCTTCTGGTATTGCAATATCTCTAGYTGGGTGCGGAGATCAAGTCCTATAGCTGGGTGTGGAGATCAAGTCCTACAGCTGGGTGCGTAGGAAGGGGAGAGACAGAGAGGAGAAGAAATAAGATCTGCTAGCTAAGAGAACAGAYAAGGACTATATGCTTCATCTTAATACATTATAAATCATAGTTATGTGGACGTAGCCCTAGAGAGAGGGTGAACCACATATATCTTGTGTCATATGTGTGATTGATGCTTTGTTCTTTGTCATTGATATTATGTTATTGTACTATTGTGTTAGATCTAATTGATATTTGTGTGAAGTAGATCTAAGTTGATAAGTGATAGATGCATGTTGTATTGTTCTGGACCAGATCCACTTGATATTCCCTTTGGTTGTAGACATCTATGTCCTGCAACCCCCCATAGCTACTTCGAGTGAGACTGCATCTTCTTCGCAGGTGTTTCTGAAAGGGCCAGTAGTTAGGGCTTGTTGGTGCGCTCTTGGAGATGAACTCTAGGTCTGCCCCTGTTCCAACAAATGGTTTTGTTGCCAGGACAGGAATCTTCTTGAGGGAATGTCAAGGTGGTTCCCATCAAAGACAGAGATTCATAAGTGGATAGAGGATCAAAAAAAGGAATTCACTGAAGCCCAGAACAAAAACCCTAATCTTAGTACAGAGGATTGGTTAGGAAGATATATATTTACCGATATACACGAGATTTTATTTGGAGGAATCCATCAGGAGCTATATGAGTGGTTAGCTAGGTTAGCAGATACCCAGTTCAAGATTAGATATAGACCTCATGTGGTTTGGACATTGGCATTGACCAAGAAGGTCAAGAGAGTTGACAATGTTGTGTTGAGAGAAGTAGATCACTGGTTCGATAGCACCATTGGAGGGTACATCACCGACTTTGTTGTTGACAAGGTAGAGTCATATAGCCAAGTCGAGAGATATTTTTTCAAGGGACCTAGAGGAAAATTTTTACATTTTCTGAAGTTAAGGATCAAGATGCTATTGCATGAGAAGAACATCTTGAAGATATAGTAGACTGGTCGGATTTGAAAAAGATAATGTTCAAGAATTCGGATAGCGACAGCGACACAGAAGTTGGACATACACGCAGTGGGAGAGCGTTCAGAGAAGTTCATCTTGTGAACCTGCTCAAGAAAAACTATGGGGAAAAGGGTTTCTACAATGGAGAAGAGGCAGATCCGACAGACGGAGATCATTCAGAACCCGCTAGGTGAGAGGAAGGGAAAGCTGAAGAGATTCGTCGAGACGAGCCAGAAACTTCAGGAACTGCATAGACTATTGAAGTAAGTACTATTAATCCTTTTGTTTTTTCAGCAGCATTAAGAAATTAGAGTAATCAGAGCCACCAAAGCATTCAGAGCACTGTCACTAGTAGTTTAACATATACTCAGTCATACAACCTAGGTAGATCTATGGCAGATGAGATGAGGCTCCCTATCTTTAGGGGAGATGGATCTGAAGACCCTGATCAGCATTGGTTCCCATGTGAAGTTGTGTGGAATATTAATAATGTCACTGATGAAGCTATTAAAATAACTTAGTTTAGTACCACTCTGAGGGATCGCGCACTAAGCTGGTACATGAAGATTGTTCAAGGACTTGCACAGCCTAAGCCACTGAATGAGATCAATAACATGTTGATTGCAGAGTTCAAGAAACCCAAATCAGAGTCACAATGTATTACAGAGCTGAAACAGATCAAGCAGAAGGTAGGTGAATCCGTTTGGGATTTCGATCAGAGATTCAAGACCTTAACAGGCTGATTAACTTTCCAGATCCCAGATGAGCAGAACAAGGAATGGTTCACCGTTGCTCTTTTACCACACATCAGATTTCCTCTAATGCAACATAAGATTTCTTCACAGGTTGAGGCATTGGAGATCACCATGAAGTTAGAATCAGCCCCTATGGGAGAATCCAACTTAGGTATGAGTCAAATCTTGAGTCAGCTAACTAGTTTGTCTCTACAGGTTGAAGATATGAAGAAATACAAGAGAAAATATAAAAGAGAAGACATCTGGTGTGTCAAATGAAAATCAAAAGGCCATGACAAGGAGAATTGTCCCCTATTTCATGAATACTTGGCCTCAGGAGCTCTGATCCCCTTGAAGCAAGTCACCCTACCCTGGTGCGAAGTATGCATAAATAGACATCACCCTGGTGAGTGCTATTACATGCAAAAATACGTTTAGACACCCACAAATTTGTATTTCACTTTATGTAAGTCAGTGGGGCACGATGATAGGGATTGTAGGGCTTATGACCTCATGCACAAAAGGTCAAGAGACATATAAAAAATTCAAGGCAAAGTACAGCAAGAAGGAAACACTACGCAGTATAATTCTCCGGGGAGAGGAAACTTCAATCCTTGTGGTGGATTCAAATGACGAGGAATGGGTCAAGGCCGAGGATAGATCATTTGTTACAACTACGTGAAACCAAGACACTTAGAAAGGGACTGTCAGAACCCTTGCACTACTTGTATCTACTGCAGTTCTGTTAGCAACATTTTTGGTATCGGGGCATGAAGGTACACAGGTCTGCAGGATTGTCGGGGAAGCACCCAAGCGCAACACAGAGGAACCCCTTTTCAGTTACAATTCGAGTGAGTGGGCAAAGTTTTGTTGACGGCCGCCGAGATCCACCTATAAAGCTGATCAATGGTCGTCAGGATTTTGGAACTGTCGAGTTTCCCCAGGGTTAATGCAAGAGACAGCTCCAATAATTCAAGTCAATTATGGGTCGTCCGATCCAAATTGGGACAGGTGGCTTCCAGTCGGCGTATCAAGAATCGGAGTTTCAGGAAACAGAGAGCCTCCCATTCGTTGCAGTTGAAATCACCGATCGGCGAAATTCCGAAAGCACCTTTGGAGCCGAGCCCATGGTCCTAGCACCAAGTCACTTCAAGCGAGCCTGTAGATGAGGGCGGCTCCATTTTAAATATCGAATGCCCCCTCATCCATTCATCCTAAGGACACGTGGCGCAAGATCTGGCCGCGTCAGCATTTCGTCATTCGGGAGTTCATGGGGTGAGAGTTTCATGTTGTTCAACATCATGAAACCCCGAACCCCGACAGTGCCGAAAGCACCGAAACTGGGGCCCGCGACATCACGAGCATTTTTCAGCCGTCCATCTAAAGGGGACACCTGGTAGCAAATTGAGCCATCTGGGCGTTTCACCTCTTGTGACTCCAAAACGCAAAGAGTAGCTCCATTATGTTCTGATGCGTGAGGTGTCAGGAGAGTCCTGGACCCAGGCCCACGGTATCGTCAGGAGAGCTAAGAGTCGTCAGATCTAGAGGGACGCGTGGTGCCAGATTAAGCCGTCTCGGCATATCACTCATCGCGATTTCGATCAGCAAGGATCAGCCCCTTCATAGTCACAAAATCTGAAAGCACCTTGGGAATAGACATGAGGTCACAGTCCGTGGTCACTTGGAGGAAGAAAGGAGCTATGTAAAGAAGGCCGAAGGTGCTGAGTTTAGTTACAGAAGGGATCTTCACGATCTCCAGGCGCCATCGGATCCGACCTCCATACTGTTTCTCGCCTGGAGTAAATGATGGAAAGAGCGGGTGGTTGAAACCTCCTCTCATTCATTAAGTGAGGGAATGGAGGGTCTGGCAAGACGTCTGCCCGAAGAAGTCTTGTATATCAATTTTCTCAAAGAAACCATGCCGAAGTCCTTGACTCGACAGAGAAGTCTACACACGCTAGCCCAGCACTTAATGGCTCAGCTACCCTCCTTGCAGGAGCCATGCGTAGTTAAGATGGCACTTAAAGAAAGATATCAATATGAGTTTGACTGAAGGGACACCAAGCTTTGAGAGACTGGACATGCCTCTGTGAGGTGGATCTTCCTGAGTATTTAAACTCAGTCTTTGTATTTTTGTAGAAATCGATGGTTGAGAAAAGCTCTCGATTGTAAGGTTTTGATGAAGCGTTGGTCGCTCTGGTTAATGTATAAGGCATTTGAGACTTCTATCTTTATGGATGTCAGATTCTTTTCCATCTCTTTGTATACTGTGTTAAAACGAATCGGAATTGGAGGATCCAGTCGAGTTATGGCTGTTATAGGATGATGTAGGTTGGATCACTATAATAGTCACATTGTCTCTAATCGGTTCTTGTGATGTTCTCAACGCTGAAACAACTTGGAATTGAAGGATTCAGTCGAGTCACCCCTCATCTCCTTGAAGCTCTGGACCAAGAGGATCTTGGCTTCCGAGTTTTTCATCCTCAAGCTTCCGAAGTCCTGTTGCCTGAGGCAGTCTTGCTCGCTCTTATCACAAGTCTTCCTTCTTCCACCCTTTAATCATTTACTGACAGAAGTTGGATCAAGACCTCCCTTGCTTCTACATACCAGGCCCAGTTTCCCGAGTTAAAGATATATTTTCTTAAGTCTTTACCAATCTGTTCACCCCATTAAACAAACTGTGACATAAAAACTGATGGGCGTCGGGCTCTGCTTCTGCAAGCAATCCAGGAGTGACTTCTGACACTAACATTTATGGCGCCGTTGCTGGGGACGAAGTTGAAAATTTTCCCCGGTTTTGAATGACAATGATCAACTGATTCTGAAGGTGCATCAGAGATCAGGATTATCAAGATTACTAATGTGCACCTGGTGACTCCACCGTGATGACTCCACTGGGGAGAACCTGCTCTATTAATTGTGGCTTTCAGAGGCAGACACATGCGGTCTCATCCACAGCTACCTCTAGCTACACCTGATATTGATCCGTATGTGGTTCTCAGGAAAAGGAAGGCCTCTGAAGGAGAATCTTCCACTGTCGAACCAGGTAATCCACCATCTCCTTCTGTACGAACTCCTTTTTCTCCTCCTCAGTTTCTTAATAGACCTCTTTCAGAGGTTTCCTGTTTCCTGAATTTTGGGAGTGTTCCTGCTGAGTTTTCCCCTCCTGGTCTAGGATTGGAAGGAGAAATCCTTGTCACTCCCCTCTCCTCTGAAGCTGGACCTTGGCATAGACCTAGGACTACAGAAGATTTCCCCACTCCTGGACAAAGAAAAACACCTGCTGAATTGAGCTCGTTAGCTTTCTCCTTAAATCCTCTCTTGTTTCCCACTCCACTTCGAGACTCATTCCCAGTAGCCCCTTCGCGAACTCCTTCCCCTCCAAGATCTCCTCCACCTTATATTCCTATGGCTGGTGCTAATCCCCCTCTGAATAGAATGGATGCCATAGTTGTTGCCAGATACGCTCCCTTAATCCTACCCCATCCTATGAATCCTCTCCCTGCTGGAGACTACTTGAAGTATATGCCCAAGTTCATTGGGGAAGGAGACATAACTACCGAAGAGCACCTAGCTGCTTTCTACAGTTATGCAGATAACCTCAACATTGACAATGAAGATTTCTGGATGAGATTCTTTGTCCAGAGCCTGGATGGCGAGGTGAGGAAATGGTTTAGAGGATTGGCTCCAGGATCTATTGTTGGGATTGAAGCCCTGGATAATGCTTTCCTGAGGCAATGGGGCGATAGGAAAGATTTCATGTATTACATGACAGAGTTCGGGTCTCTGAAGAAAATGGAAAGAGAGTCCATCTCCGACTTATCCAAAATATTCAACAAGATGTATAACAAGATCCCCGCCGAAATAAAGCCTTCAGAAGCCTCGGCAAAGATTTCTTATGCCAGTGCGTTTGACCCCAATTTCTGTCTTTTACTGAGAGAAAGAAGAGCCACCTCCTTAGCTCAAATGCAAAATGCAGCCATAGAAGTGGAATCCAATGTATTAGTAGCTGATAGACTGAGGAACAAGGCCGACACAGACAGAAGAAAGGGAAGATTTGAAGCCTCAACTTCTGGCCCATCGGTGCCTCACCCGCAAGTGGACGAACTGACCAGGATGGTGAAGTCTCTATCCGTAGAGATGGAGAGAATGAAAGTGGAAGGGAGGAAATCATACAAGGGCCCTTAGAACGCCGAAAACAAAGGAGGTTTTAGGAAGCCAAAAAAATTTACTCCCCTGGCTATGCAGAGAGAAAGGGGAAGAGACAGAGACGACCAGAATTCAGGCCCCTTTTCAAAACAATTTCGTAACCGAGGAAGAACAAGAAGGAGCAGAGGAACTTGATCCTGAAATACATTGCTTCAGAGATACTCCTCCTTTTCCTCATCTCACTCAATCATCATACGAGGAGTCTCTCATGGACAGTCAGCTAAATGAATTGAGCAAGGGAGACAAGCCTAGTGGCAGCCAAGGCAGATATGATATGAGATCTAAGAAAAGGACAGCAGCACTTGATGTTCCTGAGCGGTCCGCTAGAACAGAGAAGCCTGCTAATGAGGTAGCGGACAGCAACAGAGGTAAGAAGGCCCAAACCCTCTCTCCTATCGTCCAGATTCATGTTCCAGAAATAAGAGAAATTCCCAATCTTACATCTTCTTTTAATTTCAAGCATGAAATTCAAAAAATTAGAATCCTTGTGCCCCTAACCGAATTGATTAAACATGAAGGGTTCAAGAAGTGCTTCTCTTAGCTTTTACAATCTGAGGTCTCATGCCTTCCCACAGACTCCATCAACTTGAAAGATGAAAAGCCTGCAGTCATTCTAGGTCCCATGATAGAAGACAGGAATGACTCATCCCCTCCCTTCTACACTTCCTTGAACATACATGACAAGGTACTGCACAATTGTTTGATGGATTCAGAGGCTTCTCACAACCTCATGCCCAAAACTATCATGGAAGAACTAGGACTAGAAGTCACCCGAGCATATCATGACCTCTATTCCTTTGACTCCAGGAAAGTTCAATGTCTTGGGGTTATCAAGGACCTGGTCGTGACCTTGTTTCAGCTGCCCATGAAAAGTGTGGTCATGGATATTGTAGTGGTCGATGTCCCCCCCAAGTTCGATATGTTGTTATCAAGATCTTGGATTAAAATACTGGGGGGAACCTTGCAGATGGACCTTACATATGCTACTATCCTAGTGTTCGGAGGAGAGCATAGAAGACTATACAGAGAAGCCCAACTGGCCTATATAATCAGCGATGAGGCCAACCCTACCAATCATCCCATTTTCACCTTAGATACTGATTTAGGTTCCAGTGTGCTTCAACTCACCCATGCTCCTGAACCTCCTCCTAAACTCAGAAAGCAGCCCACCATTTCCCCTAAATTTCCTCCCTCCATCACCCCCGTCTGGAAAATGTTCTTTGATGGAGCCTCTTCCAAGGCAGGCGTTGGAGCTGGGGTGGTTTTTGTGTCACCTGCTCAGGAAACCATATGTCTTTCATACAAATTAGAATTTGAAGCTACCAATAATGTGGCAGAGTATGAAGCTCTTGTCCTGGGGTTAAGAGCTACAAGGGAAATGGGAATTCACAAGGTAGCAGTGTTCAGTGATGCAGAGTTGGTGGTCCAACAGATCAGAAAAGCTTATCAGGCTAAGCATCCTCGACTCAGAAGCTACAGAAATGAGGCGTGGGACCTAGTTGACAGTTTCTTCTCAACATTTAACATTTATTTCATCCCAAGAGAAAAGAACAAGATGGAATATTCATTGGCTACATCAGCAAGTAATTTCAGAGTACCCTTGCCGCCTAAATTCAGATATGAGGTGGAAGTGAAATACAGGCCCTCCATACCTGACAACGTCAAACATTGGAAGGTATTCGAGGATGATCTCGAGATCAAGAAGTTCTTGGAGACTGTCGAAGAATTTTCAGAGATGCATATCGACCGAGACTCTGTCTCTAAAGAAAGGCTTGATGGGGGTAATTTTCTGAATAAGATTGCAAAGCGTAACATTGTGCAGCTGCCCAGCAATCATATTCCAAGGGGATTGGTTCCTTTGGAAAGGATTTTTGATAGAAATGATGTGTCACTAAAGGGAGAGACCTCGAAGGATGACACTGGTACTATTCAGTGCAACATTGGGACTGAGAGTGAGCCCAAGTTTGTCAAATTGTCAAGAAGTCCAACCGAGGAGCAGAGGTCCGAATACATTGGACTTTTAAGGGAATTTTCTGATGTTTTCACCTGGACCTATGAAGACCTCAAAACCTATGACACCTCTATCATCGAGCATAAAATCCCATTAAAAGACGAGGCAAAGCCATTTAGGTAGAAGTTGAGACAGATAAATCCTATGTTGTTGCCTATCATGGAGAGGGAAGTGAAGAAGCTTCTTCAAGCTCAGATCATTGTACCACTGAGATACTCAGAGTGGGTGGCCAACCTGGTGCCAATAAGGAAAAATAATGGAGAGATCCGACTCTGTGTAGACTTTAGGAACCTGAACAGGAGCTCACGAAAGGATAACTACCCCTTGCCAAAGATGGAACATATACTGCAGAGGGTAACAGGAGCTTCCAGGATGTCCATGATTGATGGTTTCTCTGGCTACAATCAAGTCTTTGTTCTGCCTGAGGATAGGGAAAATACAACATTCACCACTCCATGGGGGACATTCATGTATGCCAAGATGTCGTTTGGATTAATGAATGCAGGGGCGACGTTTCAGCGTGCCATGGACATAGATTTCATCGGAGAAAAGGACAATTTTTTGGTCGTCTATCTGGATGACATCACAGTGTTTTCAAAATATGATAAAGAACACTGTCATCATCTCAGGAAAGTTTTCCTGAAATGCAGGAATTTTGGCATTTCATTAAACCCCAAGAAATCTTTGTTCGCCATGCAGGAGGAAAAGTTACTAGGCCACATAGTATCAGCGGAAGGACTCAGAATTGACCCCAGCAGAGTTGAGGCGATACAAGCCTTATCGATCCCGAGATCCAAGAAGGAGGTCCAATCTTTCCTTTGTAAGATTAATTTTCTAAGGAGGTTTGTGCCTAACTTTGTTGAGGAGGTAAAGCTTATAACAGCCATGCTGAAGAAAGGAAATGAAGTAAGGTGGACCCCTCAATCGCATCATTCCTTTGAGCAAATCAAGAAGGCCCTGACTGAAACTCCTATGCTTATCAGTCCCGACTACTCAAGGGATTTCCTTATTTTCTCCTTTGCCTCACCTGACATGGTGGCTGATGTTCTATTACAGACAAACGACACTGGGCTAGAGCAGCCTATTGCTTATTTCAGCCAAGCATTGAGGGATGTCGAAGTCAGGTATGACACTATGGAGAAGTAGGCCTATGCTCTAATAAAAKCTCWCAAATATTTTAGAACCTACGTCCTGCAGTCAAAAATCATCGCCTATGTCCCCTYGGCTGCTGTTAAAGACATTCTTATTCAGCCTGACATAGACGGGAGAAGGAGTAAATGGATAGCCAAAATTCTGGAATTCGACCTGGAAATAAGGCCCACCAAATTGATCAAAGGTCAAGGTTTAGCCAAGTTGTTGGCTGAAGCAAACTGCCAAGCTCTGGGGATAAGTTTCATAAACGAATGCTTAGGAATTCCACAAAGTCGGTTGTCTAAAATGGACCCTCGAAAAGAACCCCCATTAGCTGGATGTCCTTGGTATAAGAATGTCATATACTTTCTGCAAGAGTTGCGGCCCCTGTATGGCCTGCAAAGGAACAAAGCAAGAGCTTTGAAGCTCAAAGCAGTCAGATATTGCCTGATCGATCAAGTGTTATATTGGAAAGACCCCCTGGGGGTGCTTCTAAAATGCATGAGCCCACAAGGGGCCGAGATGATCGTGGCTGAATTTCACAGTGGCCTGTGTGGAGGGAACCATTTTTGGAAAGCCACAGCCCACAAAATCCTCAGGGCTGGATACTACTGGCCTATCGTGTTCGCTGACGTCTGCAAAAAGGTCAGAGCCTGCATCAAATGTCAAAAATTTGCAGGAAAGAAGTAGCTCAAGTCTCTGTCGTTACATCCGGTGGTGGTTTCAGGACCTTTCCAGCAGTGGGGCCTAGATTTCATTGGAGAAATTCACCCTACTTCCAGTGGACAGCACAGGTGGATCCTGACTGCTACAGATTTCTTTACCAAGTGGATTGAAGCTATCCCCACCAGGAGTGCTTCTCACAAGGTAATCATTGGATTCTTGGAGGACCTCATCACAAGGTTCGGTTGCCCAAATAAGATTGTCACTGATATTGCAGCCGCTTTCGGGTCTGAGCCATTGGCCAAGTTCTGTGAACAGTTCGGGATCAAACTAATTCACTCCACCCCATATTATCCACAGGGAAACGGTTTAGCGGAATCCTCCAACAAAATCATGATAAGGATCATCAAAAGGTTGTTGGAAGACAACAAAAGGTCTTGGAATTCAAAGCTGAAATTCGCTCTATGGGCTGATCGGGTGACTACAAAGAGATCTATAGGCCTCTCCCCTTTCCAGTTAGTCTACGGAGCAGAAGCGGTTTTCCCTTCTCAGTTGGCCATTCCCATAGAAAAATTATTCCAGGATTATCAAGAAGAGCCCAATGACGTGATTAGAAGGATTCATCAACTGGTAGAAGTCCAGCAGGCCAGAGAGAAGGCAATGGACAAAATTCAGGACCATGAGCAAAAGATCAAGCAGGTTTTCGATAAGAAGGACAATAAGGAGCAGTTCCAAATAGGAGACTCGGTGTTGAAATGGGATGCTCCTAAGCAAGATAAGGGAAAACACAGCAAATTTGAAGCCCTGTGGATCGGGCCTTTCAAAATCTCTGAGACTTTCTCAAATAACACGTATAGGTTGCGAGGTTTGGAAGGTGAACAAATTTTCGACAGCCCAGTGAATGGGCATTTTCTGAAGAAATGTTTTGTTTGAGTCTCAAATGGCTCCTTTGTTTGTAAATATTATCCTTTTTATTTCTTTGTTCGTTTTCGTTTTTTATTTTTCGGCCTAATAATGACTCCATAGCCCAACAGCAAGGCACTGGGACTACAAAATGAGTCCTTAGAGCATCGCGGGGATGAATCTATCCCCCATGGAGCCTATGTTAGCAACATTTTTGGTATCGGGGCACAAAGGTACACAGGTCTGCAGGATTGCCCGGGAAGCGCCCAAGCGCAACACAGAGGAACCCCTTTACAGTTACAATTCGAGCGAGTGGGCAAAGTTTTGTTGACGGCCGCCGAGATCCACCTATAAAGCTAATCAATGGTCGTCGGGATTTTGGAATTGTCGAGTTTCCCCAGGGTTAATGCAAGAGACAGCTCCAATAATTCAAGTCAATTCTGGGTCGTCCGATCCAAATTGGGACAGGTGGCTTCCAGTCGGCATATCGGGAATTAGAGTTTAGGGAAACAGAGAGCCTCCCGTTCGTTGCAGTTGAAATCGCCGATTGGTGAAATGCCGAAAGCACCTTTGGAGCCGAGCCCACGATCCTAGCACCAAGTCACTTCAAGCGAGCCTGTAGACGAGGGCGGCTCCCTTTTAAATATCGAATTCCCCCTTGTCCATTCATCCTAAAGACGTGTGGTGCAAGATCTGGCCGCGTCGGCGTTTCGGCATTCGGGAGTTCATGGGGTGAGAGTTTCATGTTGTTCAACATCATGAAACCCCGAACCCCGACAGCGTTGAAAGCACCGAAACTAGGGCCCGCGACATCATGAGCATTTTTCAGTCGTCCATCTAAAGGGGAAACCTGGCAGCAAATTGAGCCATCTCAGCGTTTCGCCCCTCGCGACTCCAAAACGCAAAGAGTAGCTCTGTTATGTTCCGATGCGCGAGGTGTCGGGAGAGTCCTGGACCCGGGCACACGGTATCGTCAGGAGAGCTAAGAGTCGTCAGATCTAGAGGGACGTATGGTTCTAGATTAAGTCATCTCGGCATATCGCTCATCGCAATTTCGATCAGAAAGGATCAGCCCCTTCATAGTCGTGAACGTCGAAAGCACCTTGGGAATAGACACGAGGTCACAGTCCGTGGTCACTTGGAGGAAGAAAGGATTTGTGTAAAGAAGGCCGAAGGCGCCGAGTTTAATTGCAGAAGGGATCGTCGCGATCTCCAGGCGCCATCGGATCTGACCTCCATACTGTTTCTTGCCTAGAGTAAATGATGGCAAGAGCGGGTGGTTGAAACCTCCTCTCATTCATTAAGTGAGGGAATGGAGGGTCTGGCAAGCCATCTACCCGAAGAAGTCCTGTATATCGATTTTCTCAAAGAAACCATGCCGAAGTCCTCGACTCGACAGAGAAGTCTGCACACGCTAGCCCAGCACTTAATGGCTCATCTACCCTCTTTGCAAGATACATGCATAGTTAAGATGGTGCTTAAAGAAAGATATAAGTACGAGTTTGACTGAAGGGACACTAAGCTTTGGGAGACTGGACAGGCCTCTGTGAGGTGGATCTTCCTGAGTATTTAAACTCAGTCTTTGTATTTTTGTAGAAATCGATGGTTGAGCAAAGCTCCCGATTGTAAGGTTTTGATGAAGCATTGGTCGCTCTGGTTAATGTATAAGGCATTTGAGACTTCTTACTTTATCGATGTCAGTTTATTTTCCATCTCTTTGTATATTGTGTTAGAACGACTCGGAATTGGAGGATCCAGTCGAGTTATGGTTGTTATAGGATGATGTAGGTTGGATCACTGTAATAGTCACATTGTCTCTAATCGGTTCTTGTGATGTTCTCAACACTAAAACGACTTGGAATTGAAGGATTCAGTCGAGTCACCCCTCAGCTCCTTGAATATCTGGACCAAGAGGATCTTGGCTTCCGAGTTTTTTTTCCTCAAGCTTCTGAAGGCCTGTTGCCCGAGGCAGTCTTTCTCACTCTTCTCACAAGTCTTCTTTCTTCCACCCTTTAATCATTTACTAACAGAAGTTGGATCAAGACCTCCCTTGCTTCTACATACCAGGCCCAGTTTCCCGAGTTAAAGCTATATTTTCTTGAGTCTTTACCAATCTGATCACCCCATTAAACAAACTGTGACATAAAAACTGATGGGCGTAGGGCTCTGCTCCTACAAGCAATCTAGGAGTGACTTATGACGCTAACAAGTTCCTTCGAACATGTTATAGAAGACTGTCCTATGGTGCTAGCTAAGCTTCAAGAGAGACGAGGACCTCAACAGAATCCGCAAGTGCAACTGATATATGTTGAGGCGTTATTACCGGATAAGACAGAATGACCCAAGGAAAGACTACAAAATACTTAGGAATCAGGAAAGCTACAGAGAAGACCCAAACTTTTGATGCAAAGAAAGAAAGACAAATGATTGAGGAGGCAAGAAAAGAGTTCAAAGAAGATCAAGGTTCTTCATCAAAAACATGACCAGAAGTAAGATAATATGGAATGCCTCTGGCATTCGATCAGTCTGCTTCGCCAAAAGAAGGAAAAGAGGTAAGAAAGCTCATGGAATTTTTATATACTTGCATTACGTTGATACGGGATGAAAGCATTGTACAAGAGATACAAAGATTAATTAGACAGTATGAGCTAGGAAAGATAGAACCCTTACTGAATAGGGAATTACACCAAGTCTCTAAAATGAGAAGGACAAATAAGGAGTTACACTTGAATGATCAAATAGGAGAATATGACATAGACTATGTGGTCCTTGACTTAGGTTCGGAGGTCAATGTCATGATGAAGAAAACCTGGGCACTGATGGGAAAACTGAAGTTGATCTATTCCCTAATCAGGCTTAGGATGGCTAATCAGCAAGTTGTAAGCCCATTTGGAAGATTGGAACATGTCCCTGTGGACATCGACGGAGAAAGAACGTTTGCATATTTTGAGGTAATTGAGATAGTTGATGACAGTTGTCCTTACCCTATGTTGTTAGGAATTGATTTGGATTTCAATAGTTCCACTGTGGTTTATTTAAAGAAAAGACATATGAAATTTTAAAGATATGGCCTTAGGGTCATCACGCCTTTAGATCTAGATGAAGTTCAGTGATACACAGAACCCATCAGAGAGGAAGACCACGCATATGAACTGGAAAACATATACAAACTAACAGCCAAACAGTGGGATTACATCAATCCTATGGCCGATGGAAACCTAAGTTGGCGAAGTGACAGCGTGTGTTCATCATATTCAGAAGAAGCACTGGAGAACTGGAAGAAAAAAATGTATTAAGTATCTACAAGGATATGTTCTAGATTAACCAGAGAAGTTCATTGGATTGAAAAACAGTAAGTAACTTACCCACATTTGATGGTTTGAATCCTTTAGAAGTTGTCTTATCATACTTTGAAGAAAGTGTACCAATGCAATAGAGATTGTTGGAAATGGACGAGGCCTTGAAAGCAACACCAGCAAGATGGTGGGGGACACACAAAAGAAATATCACGAACTGGATACAATGTCATACTTTGATGACAGCGTGGTTCTCAGCACACATACAAGGCTGTGAATTTCGGTACACAGGTCGAAGTTTCCCAAAGGACCATGTGCGAAGTTGCGAGGAAACCTAGAGAAACATTTTTCAAGAGCAGTGGGTACACAAATTCATCAACACGCTGGACACGACCCCTATCAACTGGTACTTTCAAGTGGAGTTGTGCCTCATCACTGTAGATTGGGAAGGTATGACTCAGAATTTCGTAACCACCTTCTTATTTGAAAGTCAATATCCTTCAGTAGATCAAGCATTACATATTGTGAGACAGGAGGTATTTGAGGAGGCATGTAGCCTCCCTTTGGAACAAGAACCCTACAGATTGAACCCTAAATATAAGGAGAAAGTGAAGATTGAGTTGGACAGAATGCTGGAAGCAGGGATTATAGAACCTGTTGAAGAATCAGAGTGGATTATCCCTATGGTGGTGCAAGACAAGAAGACAGGAGAGATCAAGATCTGTGTAGACATCAGGAAGATTAACGATGTCTTCTTACATAACCCCTTCCCTACACCATTCACTGACGAAGTGTTAGATAATGTGGGAGGCCAAGAGGTATATTCTTTTACAGATGGATTTTCAGGATACCATCAGATCCGGATTGCCAAGGAGGATCGCCATAAGACCATGTTTGCAATAGAATGGGGATCCTACCAGTATACAGTGATGCCATTTGGATTGAAGAATTCCCCAGCCATCTTTTCCAGGGTGGTGGTTGAAGCATTCAAGGAGTTTCTGCATAAATTTCTAGAAGCATATTTTGATGACTAGACTATTTTCAGTTTGTTGCAAAATCATATTGAATGTCTAAGGCTAATGTTGGACAAATGCAAGCAGTGTCAAATTTCTTTGAATCTGAATAAGTGCATCTTCTTCTCACCATTTGGAGTGTTATTAGGTCATATTGTATGCAAGCAAGGATTGTTGGTAGATCCATCTAAAATTGCCATTATCGTTGATCTTCCACCTCCTACTTTAGTCAAACAACTCTACAATGTGTTGAGACATACTTGATATTACAGGAAGTTCATCAAAGGATATGCCCAGATTACAACACTCATGGAGCATCTTTTGAAGAAGGACTGCCAGTTTAGTTGGACAGAAGAATGCCAGCAGAGCTTCAACACACTGAAACAAAAGATGGTTACCGCGCCTATTTTGGTTTTCCCAGATTGGAGCAAGGAGTTTCATGTGCATGTCGATGCATCATCCATTGCATTGGGAGTTGTGTTATCACAACCAGGAACATGGCACATCAACCATATGTTAGATTTTGCTAGAAGGAAACTATCCACATCTGAGTTAATTACACCACCACTTAGAGAGAAGGATTAGCCATGGTGTATGCGCTGCAGAAATTTCACCACTACTTGTTGGGAAGACACTTTAAAATGTTTACTGATCACTCTGCGCTAAAATACCTAGTCAACAAGCCAGTGTTGGGGGGGAGAATATGCAGATGGATTCTGTTATTTCACGAATATGATTTTGAAATTGTGATTAAACCAAGAAGAATGAACAAAGCTCCCGACCACTTGTCAAGGTTGGAGCATGGCGAAGAGCCGACCAGTTTGGATGATGCATTGTCGGATGCAAATCTACTGGCCATTAGAAATATTGATGACCACTTCGCATACATAGTCTAGTTCTTGTCAACGGGAATGGCACCTAGTGAGTATACAATTCCCTAGAAGAAATAGCTAGTAGTGTGCGCTACATACTTTTTACTTATTGTTGGAAAACTATACAAGATGGGACCTGAAGAGATATTAAGGAGATGTGTTATGGAGGCAAAGCGACCATTGATCCTTGCAGAAACTCATGACGACATCGCAAGAGGACACGACGCAGGGAAAGCAGCTGCGCAGAAGGTTCTTAGAGCTGGCTTGTGGTGGCCTACCTTACACAGAGATGCTAAAGACTATTACAGAGCCTGCAATGTATGCCAAAGAGTTGGGAAACCATCTAGAAGAGATGAAATGCCATTATAACCACAGCTGACCCTACAAGCATTTGAGAAATGGGCCATTGACTTCGTGGGACCTATAAACCCACCAGGGAAGCACACAGAAGCAAGGTACATCATCACTACGACAGAATACTTGACCAAGTGGGCCAAAGCCAAATAATTTAAGGACTGTAGTGAAACTACAGTTGTGCGCTTCATATTTGATGACATCGTAACCAGGTTTGGATGCCCAAAGATCCTTATGAGTGGTCAAGGCACACATTTCATCAATAACACTGTTGAAGCCCTAACTGAGGAATTTTTCGTCCACCATCAAAAGATCACACCTTACCATCCATAAGCAAATGGGATAGTTGAATCATTCAAAAAGATCTTGGAGACAGCGTTGATGAAGATCTATAGTGTGAACAGGGATGACTGGGATTTAAGAGTACCAATAGTAATTTGGGCCCATAGAACAACCTATAAGAAACTAACAATGTAGACCCCTTTCAAGTTGTTTTATGGCCTCGAAGCTAGTGTCCCAATGGAATACTTGGTTCCAAGCTTAATAATTGCTTCCTTTACAGACATGGATGACACTGGCACTATTCGAGAGAGGCTTACACGGTTGGTCAAACTAGAAGAAGACAGATTTATTGCAGGATTCCATTAGCAAGTTCAAAAGGAAAGAGAGAAGGCCCATCATGACAGACACATCAAGAAGAAGGCATTTAAGCAAGGTGATTTGGTACTGGTGTATGACAGTAAGTTCCTAAAACATCCTGGGAAGTTCAGAACGCATTGGCTTGGGCCATATGAGATGGCCTATGTTACAGAGTGAGGAGTTGTGAAGCTTAAGACTTTGATGGGGAATGGAAGGAAGGTCTGGTAAATGGGAGCAGGATGAAGTTATACTATGACAACCATATGCCTCACAGTTATCAGTAGAAGCATGAGGAAAAGGGTCTAGGTACCAGGTGCAGTTGAAACTGGGTACCAGACACAGAAAAGACAGTATGCACACAGTGGGGGGAGGATAGAGCAAAAAGCACAGACTACTTTGCGCAGTCTAAATTCGAAGTAAAAAAGATGAATCAGATCTAAAGTGCCTCAGGACGAGTCACAGGTGAGTGTTGGGGGCCTTTTGGCCCTTGGTGATGGAAGCAAGCGAATATCAAGAAAGAAAAGAAAAAATGTGAACTGCGCGGAAGACACAGTGACTGTTACTGGGTTGAAGTGAGAAAAAGAGCAGAAAAGACGGAGCGAAGTAAGAGAAAGAAATTCATTGGATGAGGAGATCGAGGATGACAGATTAGCAAGGAAGAAGGATCATGGACAATTCAGCAAGCGAAAAAAGGCACCGTTGGATGCTTTGGAGCATCACGCGAGAAGAAAGGAAAGATCGGTTCGCGAAGCCCTAAAAACATGGATCAAGTTGACCTAAGATTTTAGACACCTAGGGTTTTGGTATCTAGGGTTTTGACACCTAGGTTTCGACCTAAGGATGTCGGTGAGCTATTGTAATGTATAAATAAAGGTCAAGAGGACCTGGGTCGGGTTGTTGTTTCTATTGTGTTTTTACTATCGTTCTATTTTACTGTTGGTATGAGTGATTATTGTTGTGAGAGAGAGAAGTGCTAAGTGTGAGAGCCTTCTGGTATTGTAATATCTCCAGCTGGGTGTGGAGATCAAGTCCTGCAGCTGGATGCACAGGAAGGGGAGAGACAGAGAGGAGAAGAAAGAAGATTTGCTAGCTAAGAGCACAGACAAGGACTGTATGCTTCATCTTAATACATTATAAAGCACAGTTCTGTGGACGTAGCCCTAGAGAGAGGGTGAACCACGTATATCTTGTGTCGTATGTGTGATTGATGCTCTGTTCTTTGTCATTGATATTCTGCTATTGTACTACTATGTTAGATCTGATTGATAGTTGTGTGAAGTAGATCTAAGTTGATAAGTGATAGATTCATGTTGTATTGTTATGGACCAGATCCACTTGATATTCCCTTTGGTTGTAGACATCTCTGCCCTGCAACCCCCCATAGATGCTTCGGGTGAGACTGCATATGCTTCGCAGGTGTTTCCGCAAGGGCCAGTAGTTAGGGTTTGTTGGTGCACTCTTGGAGCTGAACCCTGGGTCTGCCCCTGTGCCAACACTCATCACTTCACTTTATTATTTAAATAATTTCTTCTTTGTGAACACTTTGACTACTTTGACCTTTTGGGGCTTCTAGATGACTCATGAGGGTTCTCCGACTTCACATGGCCATAACTCTCTAACCTTGAGGAGTTACGCAATGTTCCACATACCACCAGAAATGGCATGATATGCACTATCCATATAGAATAGTCTTACCTGCAAATATATCAAAACTAATACCATTATCCATCAAACAAACTTGGGTCGATTACCCAAACCTTTGTTCTATCGTAATTCGCTACCGGTATTTCTTCAAGGGTTGACATCAATGACAACCGACCCAATTAATCAACACTTTATGCCCAAAATTATGACAAGAAAAACAGTAGCCAAGAAAGAGTTGTTGATACATTTTTGGGAGAGTTCTTATTGAAATTGCATTCCTTCTATATTCATTTTCTTTTGAAGGGAGAGCAGATTTATTTTGATTACAATCAGTCTTTATCTTCTTTTCTTCCTTTTTGAAGGATCTCTGAAGGGCAGTTGCATAACTTTTTGTATTTTTATCACTTTTTTGTATTCCATATTTTGATCCTTTATTAGTTTCCTTGTGATCATAACCCAGTCTGTAATATTCCAGATATAAAATAGTATGCAGAACAGAAATAGTTAGCTAGAAATGGCAGATAAACAATGATATAACCATAACAACACCACAATAATACCAAAATAATACCAGAATAACACCAAAAAGAGCACTTTGATTACTAAGAGCAATGTTCCCTTGCCTCTTCGAGAAGGAAACCTCCAGCAGAGAAGAGCTCTATTACAATAATATCCAAGACAAAACTTCTTATACCCTCTACTCCTATTTATACTAAATATGTCTATCAAAAGAGCAATCTAGAGGAAGATCCTTCTAGAAGTGGAAGTTTTTATTAGGTCTTCTTACATTGACTTATTCTTCCTTATTTCTAGGCCTTATTAATATTGAACTTTATTACATGGAAATATATTATTCTACCTATGTCGAGGATTAGGTCCCTAACATGTCCTCCCCCTTAAAAACAGCCTTGTCCTCAAGGCTTGAGATGAGGAAATTGTTGCAGAATGGTAGTTGGTTCCCAAGTGGCATCTGCTAGAGTTGTATCTTTCCACTGGACTAACAATTCCTTGATGGTTCACTGACACAGACGACACTCACGCTAGTCCAAAACTGCTTGTGGCGTAGCCAAATGGAGCCTTCTTTGTCCAACTTGGGAAGGTTGGTTTGAGTTTGGCACTTAGTTCCAATCACCTTCTTTAAGCAGGAAACATGAAAAATGGGATGGAGCATAGAAAGATTGGGAAAAGCTAACTGATATGTCACCTATCCCACATGCTTGAGAATAGTGTAAGGACCATAAAATTTGGGCACCGGTTTTCGACAATGGTCATCCTTAAGGGAATTTTGCTTGTAAGGTTGCAGTCGAAGAAACACCTGATCTCCTTCTGCAAATTGACGTTCAGAGTGACCTTGATATGCTTGTTTCTTCATGCGACTCTAGTCCATGACAAAATTCTCTTTGAGGGTATGGATAATAACCTCTCGAACTGTAAGTGTTTGGTCAACCACCTGGACCTTCGAGGCACCTAGAAATTATAAGAGATGACGGTGGATTTTTTCCATATACGGCTTCAAAAGGAGTCATGTGGGTAGTTTTATCGTAAGAAGTGGTGTACCACCATTTAGCTAGTGGTAACCATTGAGCCCACTGATTTTTCCTTTTCGATGCAAAACACCTCAAATATGTTTCCAAACACTTTCTGACAACTTCAGTTTGACCATCAGTCTGGGGATGATAAGTTGTGCTGAGATGCAATTGGGTGCCTTGTAGATTGAACAGTTCTTGCCAAAAGTTGCTGGTGAAAGTTGGTTCGCGATCACAAACAATAGAATGAGGCATGCCATGAAGCTTGAAGACATGATCCATGAAACGTTGAGCCACAGTGGAGGTTGTAAATGGGTGTTGAAGAGAACATAAATGAGCATACTTGGAAAGAAGATCAACTACCACCACAATGACTGATTTATTTCCCGATTTAGGTAAGCATACAATAAAATCCATAGAGATATCCCGCTAAAGAGCAAATGGAATCCGAAGCGGTTGTAGTGTGCCAGGAGATTTGATTGTTTCTCCCTTATTTCATTGACAACCATCACATTCAACCACAAAATTTTGAACGTCATGTTTCATACCATCCCAGAAAAAATAATGTTTGACCCAGTCATAGGTTTTGGTAAACCCTGAGTGCCCAGCGGTGGGTGTAGCATGAAGCTCATAAAGTACCGTGGATTTATGTTTTGACTATTTACTTAAATACAAACGGCCTTTGTATCAAAGCTCATCATTGAGCCAAGAGTACCCTGGGGAGAATGGTGTTACACATTATTTTTTTCATCCCTATGACCGTTAATGATGTAAACTTGTCTATAGTCTTCAGAGGGGTCAGTGGCCTGAGTTCCTAAAGAAAGAAGGGAGAAGAACTTTTCCTGAGAGAAGAAGTTGCATTCTCCTCTGGAAAAACCCTATTAAAGAGGATGTTCATAGGTTGTTATATAGGCAGGGTGCGAGAATGCATGATTCTTGTAGGCTGCACCATAGTTGGGTTGCGAGAGGTTCGCAGGTTGCTCTATAGGCAGGGTGTGAGAATGCTTACACAAGGGAAAAATGAGCATTTTCACGAATCCTCTAGAAGGAGAAACTTCCATGGTGAGGTGGCATCCGAATGGTTTGGATCTTACTCACTTTCATGATTTAGTGGGATCATCCTAACCTCCTCACCTTATCCTATTCATCTTATAAAAGGAGAGGAGCACTCATGGAGAAGGGATAAGTGGGATTTGGCTTGGAATTATTTGCTTGGTTGGAGTGTCTTTGAGTTTTTCCTTTGTCAAGATAGATTGTGAATATTATCAGATCCGTGCTCTCAGAATTCTTGGAACGGAAGTGTGTGGGGAATGAAGGACAGTTGGAAGGGACCTTACGACATCAAGGCCATGGTTTTAATCTCTCTTTCACATTTAATATGATACATATCACCATTCTATGAGCGTTGGAACAGATCTAGGATGGAGATGGCGAGAGGAAGTGACGTTTAAATGGTATGTCACATATCCCTCTTTAGTTAGTAAGTTCAATATCTAAAACTTAAGGAAAGCGTCATGTTCTGGTGTGTTTTTTTCTAGATCTAGGTGGATCTAGGGAGATCAGTTAGTGTTCGCACCTACCGATTTATCAGATAACAAATGGAGAATTGGCCTGCAATTGTTGTATCAGATGCGAACTTTTGGGATCATGTAGCCATTCTAGGTGAACAGCTTGGAGCCAATCTGGTACAATGAAGGAGAGAGAAAAAAGGGACCCTTCATCTTCATATTTTCTAGAAAGTGCATTAGCAACCACATTGTCTTTTCCTTTCTTGTAAATGATATCATAATCATATCCAAAGAGCTTAGTCACCCATTTTTGTTTCTCTGGGGAGGAAAGGCATTGTTCTAGAAAATACTTGAGGCTTTGATGATATGTCTTAATTTGGAAGTGTTTCCCCAATAGATAAGGGCACCAAAGATCCATGGCATGTAGAATAGCCAACATTTCCTTTTCATAGATTGATTTTCCCAAATGTTTATCTGACAGTTGTTTATTGGTAAAGGACAAAGGCCGACCCTCTTGCATAAGGATTGTGCCAATTCCTTTCCTGGAAGCATCACATTCCAGGATAAAGGTCTTTGTGAAATCAGGAAGGGTCGGGACTGGAGTGGTGCACATGGCCATCTTCAATGTTTGGAAAGCCTGAGCAGTTGTTGGATTCCAAGTGAAAGAATTCTTTGTAAGGAGAGCAGTGAGAGGTGTCGCAATATTTCCATAATTCTTAACAAACTTGCGATAATAACCTGTTAAACCCAGAAATCCACGCAATCTTTTGAGAGTTTTTGGGTGAGGCCAATCTTGCATAGCTTCAATATTTTTAGGATCCACCCTAACACCGTCCTTTCCAACAAGATGACCCAAGTACTTGACTTTTGAGGTGCCAAAAGCACATTTAGATTGTTTGAGGAAAAGTTGGTGCTAAGAGAGTAGATGGAGAACTCGATCCACATGAGAAAGATGGGTTTTCCAAGTTTTACTATAGATGAGGGTATCATCAAAGAAAACTAAGACAAATGATGAAGAAAAGGATGGAAGACATCATTCATGAGGCTTTGGAAAGTGGAGGGAGAATCACACAAGCCAAAGGGAATGACCAAAAACTCATAGTGGCCCTCATGAGTTCTAAATGTAGTCTTAGGAATGTCTACCTCGTTCATAAGGATCTGGTGGTAGCCAGAATGAAGATCAAGTTTAGTAAAGAACTGGGCGCCACTCAATTCATCCAAGAGGTCATCAATGACAGGAATGGGAAATTTGTCTTTAATGGTGAGTTTATTTAGGGAACGAAAGTCAGGACACATGTGCCAAGAACCTCCTTTATTAAGGAACGTGACCATAGGATAAAAGTAGGGGCTCGTACTAGGGTGGATAACACCTGCGTTGAGCAATTCTTGAACAATTTTCTCAATTTCATTTTTTTGGGAAAAGGGATGATGATAGGGATGGATATTGGGAGGAAGGCTTCCTTGGACAAGGGGAATGGAATGATCATGAACACCACGAGAAGGAGGGAGTCCTTGGGGAGTGTAAAAAACCACTTGATGTTTAGAGAGGATGGATTGGAGGTCTTGCGGCACAGAGGGTGTCTTTGTGGCGTGTATGGCATGGAGTTGGGAAATAATGCCAGAATGACCTTTTTTGAGCAACTTTTCCATGCGATGGGAACTGATGATCTCTGGGGAACCGGCGATGATGCCTTGGAACTTATATTGTTGGCCCTCTTGGTCGAATTTCATGGTTAATTTCATAAAATACATGAGAATGGGACCCAAAGTCCTTATCCATTCTGCACCCAACACAATGTCACAACCGCCCATGTCGATAGAAAACATATGATATTTCATGTGGTACTCATCAATTTGGAGACGCACATTTTCACAATGCCCTCCACATTTCATGGACCCGCCATTGGAAATCATGACTGGAAAATTATTGATGACACAGATATAGAAATTAGTTTCTTGGGCAATGCGGTGGTGAATAAAATTATGGATTCTTCCATTATCAACAAGAATGATGACCTTCATATGCTTAATGTAACCAATTATCTTGAGGGTTTGGGGAGCAGAGAAGCCAGTGAGAGAATTTAGGGAAATGATTGACTCTACTTCGGGAGAGTATGAGGGAGGGGTCATGTTAGTGGGTTCAGGTGACACAGACACAAGGGGAGCCTCAACATCATCTTCTAAAACATCCTCTGAGATGGCCATAAAAATATTTTGTTCCTTACACTTGTGCCTGGGAAAATATTTTGCATCATAATTATAACAAGGCCTTTGAGTTGGCGTTCAGTTATTTCATCCCTATTCAATTTTTGGGTCTTTAGTGGAGTAGAAGGAGGAGTGGGAGTGATTGGTTTAGTGTGAGGAATAAAGGAGGGTTTTCAAGTTTGAGAAGAGACAACCCATTGTGCTTCCATAGCTCTTTTAGTAGCGTCCACCCAAATCTAAGGCCAAGCCATGAGGACATGGGCATAAATCTCATCCTTGAGGCCACTGATAAAACATTCTCAAAAAAAATCATCAGGCATGCCCTCTGTACGAAAAGCCAATCGCTCAAAAAGAGGCTATAAAGTCTTCCATTGTGCCAGATTGTTTCAACTTTTTCAAACTACCTAAATGGTTGGTGTCAGTGCCAAAGCGTTCATAAATCTCTACCACAAAGTGTGTCCAAGCCACATACCCTTGGCTGGCATTTTTTCTCCATTGCCACCATTTCCAACGTTCTTGATCTAGATGGAGAACACCATACCGGAGTTTGGCCAACTCATCCGTAATGCCATAAAAAGAGAAATAATGTTCCATTTGAGTTGCCCAACCATTGGGATCTAAGCCATCAAATTTGTTCACATCCACACACGGAAGGCGTAGGTCACGTTGAAAGTGATGGGGCTGAAATATTTGGGAATGAGAGGAAGTTTCACCTTCATTTTTCAAAGGTGGTTCAGATGAGAGAAGATTTGCAGGGATATGTAGCTTGGCTCAGATCATCGTAGTGAAGGATTCAAGCTGGGTAGAAAGGTCTTGTTTGAGGTCTTGTTTGAGTTCCTCTATTTTGGCATTGATGGAGGAATGCATGTTTTTATTGACGGTGGAAATATTGGCACTGAGATGTCTCACTTATTGTTGGGTTTCTGTGAAATTAGAGTGTAAGGTATTGAAGCGAGCTTCCAATTCTTGGCTATGGGTGTGGGCCGTGATGAAGAGGGAACATTAAAAGGGGTGGGTGGGACCACACAGAAAATGGGTTATGGGTGAATTGTATCACAACTATCAAGGCAATGAGTTGAATCCAATGGGGTAAATCCAAAATAAGGGTGTTAGAAGGGGGTCGGGTCCACAAGAAAAAAAAATTGCTAAAAAATGATAGGTATGACTGCGATAAGGGCGAAGAGAGGAATCAAATGGGATATGTCTCAAATAATGGTTCCAATAGGATCCAGACCTTTTTTTTTTACTCCTGCGGAGTTATACTCTGATCTGAAGAATATTGCAGTGATGAAATTCCCCAAATGCTTAACAGGAAGAAATGTGTAGTAATTTTGCAACTTGAATGAAGGAGACACAATTGCACAGCAATAGATCTTGTAAGTTTTGTTTTTGTTTCTATCCCAAGGGTTAGGGTATTCAAGGGTTCTACAGACAAGGTTTTTCCATGTGCTATAGCTCTCTGATATACGTTTGAGGTCCAACAGTAGTACTCAGCCCAATATATCAGGACACTAACTAAGGAGGCTAGACCATTCCCTTAGTCGTACTACCTGACTACCCAAGTACTGGAGAGTATATTTCCAAGTGTTGTTCTCAGTGGCACTATAGCAGTCAGGCGGCCAATCGGTTTATCTATGGAGGGATTCATGAGATCTAGTTCAATCTGTATACAAGTGTTGTCTGATGCGCTACCACTCAAAGGGGTACCAATAGGGGTTACAAGGGTGGCCAACAGATGTGCGCTTAAGTTCCACTTGTATTTCATGTGTGTATGAATCCCCAACCACCAGTTTATGCACGTAACGATAGATCTTTGTGGCTTAAAGACGTCGGAATATGTCTCTACCTTGAAAAAAAAAAATTAACCCACAATTTTCTACCAAGGAAGGTGCTATGATACCACTTGTAATATTCCACATATAAAATAGTATGCAGAACAGAAATAGTTAGCTAGAAATGGCATATAAACAATGATATAACCACAACAACACCACAATAATACCAAAATAATACTAGAATAACACCAGAAAGAGCACTTTGATTACTGAGAGCAATGTTCACTTGCCTCTTTGAGGGGGCAACCTCCAGCAGAGAAGATCTCTATTACAATAATATCCAAGACAAAACTTCTCATACCCTCTACTCCTATTTATAATAAATATGTCTATCAAAAGAACAATCTAGAGGAAGATCCTTCGAGAAGTGAAAGCTTCTATTAGGTATTCTTACGTTTGACTTATTCTTCCTTATTGCTATGCCTTATTAATATTGAACTTTATTACATGGAAATATACTATTCTACCTACGTGAGGGGTTAGGTCCCTAACACAGTCCAACCTTATTACTTTATGTTCTTTGATTGTTAAGGATGTCATAAAATATTTTTGAACTACTTTCAAACTTTGAATGGTTAGTTCCTTTCTCAAGTTTCCTTCTTAGAAGAACTATTTCAACCTCTAATTTTTCACATTTGTGTTCATTGTCATTAAGTCATTTACCTAATACTTCTTCAATTCTTTTAGCTTCTTGTATTTTAGTTTTCAAATCAATAATGATTTGTTTTGTTTTCTTGATGATTTTTGAAACTTCTTTTTTTCTTGATATGTGTTCTTCCTTATAATCTAGCGGTTGTTCTTTTAATGATTTCTTCTTCCTTATTCATATTCTCATCTCTTCGAGGGAACTAATGAGTTCTCCTTCAATATCAACTTCAACTTTTGGATTTTCTTCATTTTCATAATTATTATCTTCAGTAGTGTCAGTTTGAGTTTCTATTCCCATAAATAGAACCTTTGTATCATCATCTTCATTCATGTCAGATGAGCTAATGTCTTATTTAGAATTAAAGGTTTTCTTTTTCTTATAGAATTTCTTTTTGTATTGGGATTTAACCTTTTTATGTTCTTTTTGGTTGTAATCTTCTTCGTCGTCACTATCTTTTTCCTTGGGATAAGGACATTTGGAAGCAAAGTGTCCAATTTTTCTACAGTTGAAGCATTTGAAAGGTAACTTCCCTTTGTATTTGCTAGATCATTTCTTAAGTTTCTTAATGAAGTTTAATTATTCCTCATCGAATTTGTATGAGCTTCTTTCATTCGATACATGTTCATGGTTTTTAGTTCCTTTTGAGACTTGAAATCTATTTCACTTTTTGAAGGTTTTTCTTGTCTTGTTCTCATTTCATAGACTGTGATAATCCCATGTAGTTCATCCATTGTGAGTTTGTCAAGATTCTCTCGATCTTCCAAGGTAGATAATTTGGGATCATATCTGATTTGGAGTGATATTAGTACCTGATTGGGAGTGATATTAGTACCTTTAGGAATACTATTTTGTCATCTAATTCTTCTCCTAGTCCTCTGATTGTGTTGACAATTTCATCTACTCTTAGAAGATACTATGAAATGTTTTATTCTTCTTTAATATACATGTTGGCAAATGCTTAACAGGTAGCGTATGCTTGTCATTGATGGCAAGTACAACAGTGAAGATGGCAGGATCAGAGTGTGCATCGATGGACAAACAGGAACAACGAAGGCTCAGAAGGAATTAGCGCAGAGTCGAAAAACAGGAACAACGAAGGCTCAGGAGGAATTAGCGCAGAGTCGAAATTCTTCCAAGTAAGAAGGATGTGTAAACTTGGAGGAGAAGCGTCGCTGATCGTTGGATCCCATCCAAAATTCCGGACGGCA
This sequence comes from Picea engelmannii, assembly GCA_009831015.1. Classification (NCBI taxonomy): domain Eukaryota; kingdom Viridiplantae; phylum Streptophyta; class Pinopsida; order Pinales; family Pinaceae; genus Picea; species Picea engelmannii. The sequence goes on along the minus strand of ML777467.1, from coordinate 1,963,423 downwards.
TGAGGACCATCAGATCTGAATAAATACAAGAAGAGCGCGCGCTGAAGAGAAGGATAGATCTCAGGCGTTAGATCTGAGTGCAGGATCCGACCACCGTTGGATCGAGGAAAACCTGCACGGTGTTTAAAGAACAAGGAGAAGCGGGCATAATCGCGATATGTAAAATCGCGACTTAATCTTAGCCGTCAGATCGAGGTTGAATCTGGACCGTTGATTTAACTCCTTATCGAAGTTTCGTAGATCAGGACTTGAAGGTGTCGAGAACTCACACGGCGAAGTGGCAAAATCACGAGAATATCTGGGCCGTAGGATCTGGGGGAAGTACGAAGGACCAATAGCCGTTAGATATGGTGAAGCTGCAAGGCAGATATGACCGTCGTGGTCTGTTGGATCAAGAGGACACGTGGAAAAATATAGTCATGTCGTTGACTGGAAAGTCAAAGGAACGGGGTTTGATCTTAGCCATCAGATCGAGGTTTGATCTTAGCCATCAGATCAAGGTATGATCTTGACCGTTGATCCGACTCCATCTCGGAGTCTTGGCTATCGTGACTTGGAGTGATGAGACCCTTCATCACAGGAATTGCGAGATGCAAATTCACGAAGAGATCTGGACCGTCGGATCACTAAGAACGTGGATCGTTGATCTGAGCTCCATCTCGGAGCTTCTCCTATCGTGACTTGGATTGACGAGAACCTCCAACTAAGGAACAGCGAGATGCGAGATCTCGAAAAGATTTGGACCGTTGATTCATCAAGATCATGGACCGTCGATCAGGGTCTATGAAGATCATGAGTTCGCAGCGCCTTTTAGTGCAACCTGTTGTCACCGCGTATGGTCACGTGGAGGAAGGACCTAGTGCAGATGAGCTCTGCCTCGGAATTTCGGAGCTCGTGACATGGAGAGTCAAGATGTCTCATCGTAGAATCTCCGAATTGTGAAAGTGTGAAACGGGTAAATAACGGCAATACCCTTCAGAGTTAATCCAACGGTGCAAGTGAATTTGAACAAGATCAGAGGGATACTGTTGCATGACACAGTGAAACTGCTAGTAACCATTGATGGTTTCTACTAGAGGATGCGAAGAGACTTTGGTGTGATTTCCATAGGAGCAGAAGAGTCACATGGAATCTGCCAGTGGAATGAAGACGACTCATGGAGGTGATTGACAGCTGGATGGGATTGAGGCTGTAACTGAAACAAAGAAGGTGAGCTCGACTGTCACAGAGAAGACGAAGAGTCTCAACTGCCATAGAGGCTGAGGAATCTCAGCATAACATCCAGTGATGCTGAACGCGTGGGAAAACCACCAGAGAAGCTGAAGAGTCACGATGATGATCAGACAGAGCACTCGAGAGGTGGAGCATAACGGCGTGGAGTCAGCATGCAGAGGAATGGAGAATATTGCATGCACAAGGTGCACAGAAGCTATAAATACACAGTACAGAGAAGAGAAGGGGGTTGTTGTTGTTGCTATAGGAGTTTGCTGTGATTGTTGTTGGTGAAGGTGATTCATGTATGAAGAAGGAGGAGAGTGCAGCAGTGGAACAGCACATAAGTGGAACTGTGCAGTGAATGGACATGGCGCACAGAGCATAAATAGCAGAATAACAGACGGAGCAAGTGATGTGAGCAGAAAGGCAATGAGGCAGACAGAACAATGAAATGTAGCAGAACAGTGATAAGTCTGGTAAGCCACTATTGAACATCATATCATTGTAATAAATTTCAGTAGCAAATATTTATATTTCAGGGTGGTTGGGAGGTGCTAGGGAGGATTGTTGTCCTCAGAGGTTCAAGTGGGTGCTTGAACACAGGGAGTTGTAGCTTCCATCTGGTGGCAGCCAGAGAAACCAGGGTGGCAGGGTGGTGCAAGGGAGAACTCTTGTTCTCTGCTATACATGTTGGTGCCTGTATGATTGGAAGTTGGTGCTTCCATCTAGTTGGTGCTGGAAACACTCAGGGAGTTGGTGCTTCCTTCTAGTTGGTGCTAGAGAAACCAGGGAGTTGGTGCTTCCTTCTAGTTGGTGCTAGAGAAACAAGGGAGTTGGTTCTTCCTTCTAGTGGGTGCTAGAGAAAACAGAGAGTTGGTGCACTCAGCAAGTAGCAGCTTGCAAAATAGAGGTCGTAGCCTCATTATGAGTTGGTGCTCATATGTATGATAATGTAAAGAATGTAACTATTACTTATCATATAAAGAAAAAGAGGTTTTTACCCTGTATGGGTTTCCTCAGGAAATATCT
>ML777467.1:1948392-1960800 GCA_009831015.1 Picea engelmannii | reverse complement strand
TGGTTCAGCAAAGAATTCAAAAGAAGCATAATTGTTTAAGCTCGGTAACAACTGATTCACCCCCCCTCTCAGTTGTCCAACAATACAATATTTCAAACTGTCATATGTACATTTGAAGCTTGGCTTGCTTGACTTTGGCATCTCCTTCATAGATGATTTGTAGTTTGTCCCAAATCTCTTTTTTTTATTTAAAATGCATGACTTTGACAAATACATTATTTGCTAATCCACCCAGAATTGCATTTACAACTCTTGAATTATCATTATAGAGTTTCTTTGTAGTTGTGTCTGAAGGAGCATCTTTTGATACACCATAACCCTTTATCACAGATAACCAGAAATCACATCCCAAGTCCATTAGGTAACTTCTCATTCTTATACTCCAAAATTCATAGTTATCTTCTTTGAATAGTGGAACTCTGTTTGAGGACATCCCTTCTTGTTGATCCATTGTGGTTTCTTAGAGTCTTCCTTCTAGTGATTAAACTGTGATGAAGGAACTCGCTCTAATACCAATTGTTGGAATATTGTTTGATACTGAGAGGGGGGGTGAATCAATATTATCCTTTTTTCCATAATTTAAAACCACTTCATTATTAATTTTATAAAATCAAAACAAATTTTCAATAGAAAGGTACAGTACACAAAATTTTAACATGGAAAACACAAAAGAAACAATTTTTCTTATTTTTAATAAAGATTACATTTAATTTATGAACTCCAACTCAAAGGAAATGCCAATTCCATGTTTTACTAGCACCAACAATAAGGAGGTTGCAACCCCTCTATATTTTACCAGCACCAACTGAAAGGAAACACCAACTCCCTAGTTTCTTCAACTGTAACTAAAAATATGTTGCAACACCTTGGTTTACCATCTTCAACTGGAAGGAGGCTACAACCTCCTTTCCAAGATCCATCCTACCCTAGCACCACCCAACCTCCCTTTTTATGATAAGTACTTCAATATTCAAATCTTCATAATCTTCTTTGTCTTCAGTTGATATATTCATTTACTTTCTTGGTCTCTGACACTGTTATTGATCTTTAGATTTCAAGCCCAGAGACATGCCCTCTTTCAACAAGAATTTGTGTTTATATAGTCTTCGAATGGTCATGTACAACTGAACAATTGAACCTCTTCAATATAGGAATGTATCTCTTCAAATATAAGATATTAATCATACTATTTTAATTAATACAATGCCAATGAACCATTGTGCTTTTTAGATTGTTCAGTCATGTTTTCAATTGGGTCAATAGATTTTGACTATCATGATTTAATTCACTTTTTACCTTACCATAGGTAAATACCACCATGGTTTGCAAATACCATGTGCACATACCATGTGTTCTTTCACTTTTACCTTTTTTCTTTAACTCCACTTTCACTTTTACCTTTTTCTTTAATCCAATTTCACTTTTACCTTTTTCTTTATTCCACTTTCATATTTACTCCTCTTTTACGTAAACTCCACTTCCACCTAGCTTTTCAACTTTTGTTATTTATTAAAGTCATATTTATATTTAATCCACTTTCATTTACACTTTTGGGCAAACTCCATTTCCACTTTTGTATTTATTAAAGTGATACCAAGGTCACATTTATATTTATTCACTTACTAACCTTTGACATATATTTGATCACYTACTAAACTTTGACATCAATGACAATTTACTTCCACCTAACTTTTCAACTTTTGTTATTTATTAAAGTCATATTTATATTTAATCCACTTTCACTTACACTTTTGGGTAAACTCCATTTCCACTTTTGTATTTATTAAAGTGATACCAAGGTCACATTTATATTTATTCACTTACTAACCTTTGACATATATTTGATCACTTACTAAAATTTGACATCAATGACAAATTATTCAACAATTGACTACCTGAGTGGATCTAACCATTGGCGGCTACTGGAAATTGTTTGGGTTTGAAGGGTTGTCCAACTTCGGCCTGGAAAGAATGATGACCAAAACTTGTTACAAAATATTGACTATTCTGTTAATCTGACAGACTCAAGGGTTCTCGGCGTTGCATCAACAAATTTCCCTTCAACTACACTCTGAAATGATAGTGCAAGAGAAATTATTCAAGAGGGTGACTCGCCAGTATTCGTTCTATTCATCACGATCCTCTCTCAACAGAATATACAATCACCAGGACAACTCGACTCAACCGGTGTAGTAATTGAAATTGTCTCATTATTTCATTTTCATTCTTTCATTCTTTCAAAGCACTCAAGCAGGGGATCCCATGTATTCTGGTAGTCCACTGCGTTCCTGTAACTCAATATTATTGTATCTTTTATTGCAGTTCCATGTCATACTCCACTATGGTACTTCTTGTCTTCATGTTGACATCAATGCCAGCAGGATATTTCCATCATTCTCAAACGTTTTTACTCTACTCTTATTTTCACCAATGTGCTTTCTTTATCTTTTTTGGATACCATCATCTCTACTAATATGCAATTTTTTTTACAACTTCTTTTACTACATGTGCTTATAAAATATTTATATCTTGAAAATTCGATATGCATTTTTCCCAAAAAGAAACCCAATTTTTTAAATCCAATAAAAACTTTATGTCCAAAATCAAATTTTATTACCAAGAACCTTAGTCTCAAAAAAATTAAAAATAGAAAAAAACAATATTGTATGTTCTTAGGGCTGAAAAGTGTGCAAATAAATTAGATATAACACATTTCCGGATAATAAATAAATACTGATTTTGGGTAGTCAATAAAAAAATGTCAAAAAATCATTTTGGTTTATCCCTGTGCATTTTCAGTGAAGAATCATTTTAGACTCTTGTTCAAAATATGTTTTCAATGGAATGTTAGTTTATTGGGTTAAAACAAACTTATGGTCAAAAATTAGTTAATATTATTTAATCTAACTTTCAATGGAAAAAAATAACTTTTGGCCTAAAGATTATTTCAGCCAAAAATACTAGAAAATCTTGGAACATCCTAGTTTTAAAGTTTCTCCGTGTTTCTTCACTTTCAAAAGGCACAAACCTTATCACATTATACAAAAAAAAATTATGTTAGACACAATAACATAAGATTTGGGTTTGAATCTACTTTCCTCCTACATAATTTTTTCATGATCATTATAAATTTATTATTTTATTATTTTATTTTTTTCTAAAGCGCATATATATATATATATATATATATATATATATGAGATGCGGGAAAATGGTGGCATCTGGTTGGTTTTTTATCCTAGATATGGATGTTGGGATTTGTAGGTAGGGTCAGGTATGTAAGATGGAAAACTATTGTCCAATCGTAGACTACTTAGAAGACTCCCTTTCCAAGGATCAAATTTTCTCTAACCCTTGCCATTAATAGTTCCTGTGATATTGTGTAAGAGGTAGGGTTCTCGAGGGGTTGGGTGTAGTCATCATAGGCCCTACATACAGATATTTCAAAGGATCCTCATGGGACATATGGACGAGGATCATCTAAAGCTTCTCCTGCCTTGGTTTTAGATCACCTAAAATTAGTTTTGAGTGATGGGATTCTATTTCATGGAATTGATATGGGTTCCATTCAGTCTTCTCTGCTTTCTTCTCATGGGGAGGTTTCAAAGGATTCCAAGGAAGGTGATGTGGGTGTTGGGGTGAATGTTGGTACTTATGTATTAGGTTCTAGAGGAGGGAGAATGAAGTCTGAAACTCAGAGCATCTCACATGGTCCAACACCTCCTAAAGTGGATTCTAAAAAACACAAGCTAGTGAAGTCGAGGGGTGGAGGCATTTCCTTGATATGGGTGAAGATATGAAGGTGGCACAAATTGCAGAGCTTGACGAGTTTGCAATGGTCTATAAATTATATGGTAGAAGAGTTTCACTTGTATCAATGGGAAATTGGCTTTATGAAACCTAGAACCCAGTGATTGGGTATATTATGACCTTTCATATGTTGTCTAGGGGATGGATTGGTATTGTATTTCACGATAAATCAAATGTTTCTAAAATCCTGGAAGGACATTGGTATCTGCAAAGAAATTTGTTTGCGGCCAAGACCTGGAATCCTTTATTCAATGTCAATGAGGAGATGTTTGCACTATTGTTGAGATTATGGTCGATTTAGACCCTAGGAAGGGACTTTATGAATCCATTTATTTGATCTTAGGAGGGTATAGTTACACATAAGTTTTGGATTATGTTAATATACCTTTCCATTGTGTTCATTGTCACAAAGTGGGACATGTAGTTAAGGATTGTTCTTTCAACTTTCACATCAAAAAATTCAATATTGGTCAAGAGCATGGTGATTTTGATTTATTGTTGGTGGTCTCTTCCAACCTCAATTCTAAGGTTCAATAGAATATTTTGCCTATTTTAGGTAAATTGAAGGAGGATTCGATCTTGGTTCAGTTAAGTCTGAAAATTTCACATGCATTTGAACCAAAGGATGCAGATGGGAAAGGGGCATTGTTGGAGAAGATTACAGGGTCATATAGTTTTGAAATTGGACCTGCTCTTGAGGATATTCACACATTGGTTTCTTCTCCTCATGCTCAGAGAGACAATATGGAGGATTTTTTTCCAGAGATCGATTTTTCAAAGGCATAATTGAGTAATTATTTTCCTCCCCCTCCACATCCTATTGATGTTTCATGTCCTAATCAATATTGTCAAGGGGATTTCATTATGAGGTCATCATAAGTGGGGTATTTATTTGATTCTCCCATGGTTATCTTTGGTGGGGTACCTTCATAGTTTGATGGACCGCAGTGTTCAAACAAATATGGGGTTCATCATAAACATTTTGTAGGAATGGTAAACTTACTCATATCTTATTCATTGATGATGTGTTCATATTTTTCAATGTGAGGGGATTGATGGAAGAGTGCTTAAACAAATCATGGATCTATTTTGTGACGCCACTGCAATGGTGGTTAACTTAGCCAAGTCATCTATTTATTTTATGTGGGTCAAATTACACTTGAGGACTGAACTGAAAAATATTTTCAATTTTCCTTATGGGAACTTGGAGGAGGGATTTAAGTAAATGGGCTTTAATCTCAAGACTAATAATTACAGTAAATTAAATTAGGCGTGGATAGTTTGTGTAAGGTACCAAACTTATTATGCAAAGAAGAAACAAAATTATTATGATGAATACCAGCAGAAACAACAAAATATAGAGAGAAAGAATACCTTTATTGATAAAAATCCAAGTTCACTTGCCTCTTCAAGGGGGAAACCGCTAGCAGAGAAGAGCTCAATTACAAAATAATTCTCAATACAAAACTCTCACATGCTTTCTACTCCTATTTATACTATTTCTATCTTCTAGAGAACATTCTAGAGGAAGATATTTCTAGAAGCAGAAGCTTATGTTAAGTCTTATTGCATTAGACGTGTTCACATTATTACCTAGGCATTATTTACTAATATCGGCCTTTATTACATATAAAACACATTATTCTACCTACATGAAGGGTTATGGAGGTTAGGTCCATAACATGCCCTCCTCCTTGAAAAACAACCTTGTCCTCAAGGCATGAGATGGGGAAGTTGTTGCAAAATGGTAGCCAACTCCCATGTAGCATCTTCGAGTGGAGTATCCTTCCACTAAACTAAAACTTACTTGATGGTGCGTTGATGGAGACGACTCTCGCAGTCGTCCAAAATTTCTTGGGGTTACAACCAAATGGATCCTTCTTAATCCAATTCAAAGAGACTACTTTGAGTCTGGAACTTGGTTCCAATCACTTTCTTTAAGAAAGAAACATGAAAAACAAGATGAAGCTTAGAGTGACTTGGGAGAGATAACTTGTAGGCCATGGGCCCATGCATTTGAGAATTATATAAGGACCATGAAATGTGGGAGAAAGTTTCTAAAAGTGTTCTTCTTTGAGTGAATTTTTCTTATAAGGTTGCAGATGAAGAAACACTTGGTCCCCTTCAACAAATTGATGTTCGGAATGACCCTGATATGCTTGTTTATTCATGTGATTATGAGCCATAACCAAATTTTCTTTGAGGGTACGAAGAATGGAAGCTCGGACCATAAGTGTGTTGTCAATGTCTTGAACCTTGGATGCACCTGGCAAGTAGGAGAGGACAAAAGGTGGATTTTGACTGTAGACCACTTCAAGGGTAGTCATATGAGTGGTAGCATGGTAAGATGTGTTGTACCACCATTCAACTAGTGGTATACATTGATCCCATTGAGTTTTTCTATCAGATATGAAACACCTCAAATATGTTTCCAAGTATTTGTTGAAATCTTCAGTTTGACCATCAGTCTAGGGATGATAGGTTGTGTTGAGATGATATTGGGTTCCCTGGAGCTTGAACAATTCTTGCCAAAATTTGTTGCTGAAAGTGGGTTCATGGTCAGAGAAAATAAAGTGAAGCATGTCATGAAGTTTGAAGATATTATCCATGAAACTTTTAGCCAATATAGATGTGGTGAATAGGTGTTGGAGGGAACGGAAGTGAGCATATTTGGAAAGGTGATCGACGACAAACATGATGACTGATTTATTTCTTGATTTGGATAATCCCATAATGAATTCCATAAAACTATCCATCCATATAGTAGGTAGAATATGGAGAGGTTGGAGTGTGCCTGAATTTTTTACAGTTTCTCCTTTATTGCATTGAAAAGTATCACATTCGGCCAAAAAGGTGAGGATGTCTTGTTTCATTCCTTCCAAGAAAAAATAACATTTGACCCATTCATATTTTTGTGAAATCTCGAATGCCCAGTTGTTGGTGAATCATGAAGTTCAAAGAGAAAAGTGGATTCAAGGTGATATTGTATTCTTAAATACAGGAGACCTCTATATCGAAGCTACTCAGTGTGCCAAGAGTATACTGGAGAGACCTGAGGATCGTGTTGCAATTGTTGGATTGGGTGAGAAATTTTGGGATCTTGGAATCATTCCTAGCAAATTGCTTGTAACCAATCTACTACAATGAAAGAGAGGGAAAAGAGGGATCTTTCTTCTTCATATTTCCTTGAAATAGCATCAGCAATCACATTTTATTTTCAATTCTTTTAAATGATCTCATAATCATAATCGAACATCTTGGTCACCCATTTCAATTGCTCAGTGGATAAAATTATTTGTTCCAAAAAATAGTTGAGGATACGATGATTAGTGTTAATTTGTAAGTGTATCCCCAACAAATAAGGATGCTAGAGATCTGTCGCACGTAGAATAGCCAACATTTCCTTTTCATAGGTGGATTTTCCAAAATGTCACTCAGAATGTTGTTTACTAGTGAAAGCCAAGGATCTATCATCTTGCATGAGGACTTCCCCGATTCCTTTCCCTGAAGAATCACATTCTAGGACAAAATTGTTGGTGAAGTCGGGCAGTGCCAGAAGAGGATTTGTGCACATAGCTTCTTTCAAGGCTTCGAAGGATTGATAAGTTGCTGGAGTCCAATTGAAAGCGTTCTTTTTAAGGACAATAGTGAAGGGAGCTACAATTTTTCTATAATTCTAAACAAACTTGTGATAATATCTCGTTGAACCCATAAAACCTCACAAGATTTTAAGAGTTTGAGGACGGGACCAATCCTTCATAGCTATGATTTTTTTAGGATCCACACAAACACCATAATTTCCAACAATATGGACCAGGTATTCTAATTCAAGAGCTCCAAAAGAACATTTAGATTGTTTGAGGAAGAGTTTTTGTTTATATAGTAAGTGTAATACTTCATCCACATAGGCCAGATGGGCTTGCCAAGTTTTAAAATAGATGAGGATATCATCAAATAAAACTAAGACAAAATGACGAAGGAAGGGGTCGAAGACATTATTCATAAGACTTTGAAAGGTGGAGGGTGCATTACACAGGCCAAAGTGTATGACCAAGAACTCATAATGGCCCTCATGAGTTCGAAAGGTAGTTTTGGGAATATCAGCCTCTTTCATACATATCTAGTGGTAGCCATATTGTAGAACAAGTTTGGTAAATAATTGAGCACCACTCAACTCATCCAAAAGGTCATCAATGATAGGAATGGGGAATTTATATTTGATGGTAATTTTGTTGAGGTCTCTAAAATAAGGACACATGTGTCATGTGATTTATTTCTTGAGTACCATGAAAACAAGAGAAGAATAAGGGATAGTACTAGGATGGATAACACTTGCCTATAGCAATCCCTAAATAATTTTCTTAATTTAATTCTTTTGGGAAAAGGGGTGACGATAAAGAAAAACATTGTGAGGAAGAATATCAGGGACAAGGGGAATGCAATGATCATGGGCACCATAGGAAGGGGGAATTCTTTGGGGGTTGTCAAAAACAGAGTGGTTTTTGGAGAGAAGAGATTGTATGTCAGGATGAACAGTAAGGGAGGGGGTCTCAATTTCTTGAATGGCATGGAGTTATGCATTAATGCCAAAGTGAACTTTTTTTAGTAGTTTCTCCATTTGGTGGGAACTGATGATCTCAAGGGAGCTTGTTAGGATTCCTTGGAACTGATATTGTTGTCTGTCATATTGGAAGCACATGGTTAAATCCTTTAAATCCATGGTGATAGTGTTGAGTGTGCATAACCATTTATCACTAAGGGAAATGTCACAACTGTCCATGTCAATAGCAAACATATGAGATTTCAGTTGGTAATGACCAATTTGTAGGTGCACATTTTCACAACGCTCCCCACATTTCATGGAACCACCATTGGAAATCATGATTTGAAAATTGTTGACAGTATGGATATAGCACATGGTCTCCTGGACAATGTGACAATGAATAAAATTGTGGGTGTTTCCATTATCGATTAGGATGATGACTTTACTATGCTTAATGTATCCAATTAACTTGAGGGTTTGGGGAGAAGAAATACTAGTGAGGGCATTCGGCAAGATAAGAAGTTCAACTTCTAGTGCATCAAAGGGCGTTTTATGATCATTTGCTTGGGGTAGATCTTCAGAATGGGGAACATTAGCATCATATTTAGAACCATCCTCAGAAATTTCCATAAAAATATTTTGTTCCTTACACTTGTGCCCTGGAAAATATTTTATCACAATTATAGCAAAGACCCTTAAGTTGGCATTCATCCATTTTTTTCCTGGGTTAATTTCTTGATCTTGAGAGGAGTAGAAGGAGGGGATGTATTTGTGGGTTGGGGGAAAGGAATAAAGGATGTTTTTTGGTTTGGGGAAGAGACTACTTTTTGTGCTTCCTTGGAACATTGAGTATCTTCAAGCCAAGTCTGGGGGCGACCCATTATAACATGTGCTTGGATGCCATCTTTCAGTCCACTAATAAAGCATTCCCTGAAGAAGGTGTCAGACATACCATATGTTCATAAAGTTAATTGCTAAAAAGTAGCGATATATTATTCCACTGTGCTATATTGTTTTAGCTTGTTCAAATGGACCAAACGATGTGTGTCGATGTCAAAGTGTTCATAAATATCTGCAACAAATTGGGTCCAAGCAATATACCCTCTATGTGAATTTTTATGCCATTGCCACTATTTCCAGCGTTCAATATCCAAATAAAGGACATTGATACAAAGTTTGGCCAAATGATCAGTAATGCCTTGCAAGGATAAATAATGTTCCATTTTAGTGACCCATCCCATGGAATCCAAACCATCAAATTTATTCACATAAAATTTGGGAAGATGGTGTTCATGATGAGGGTTGGAATGAAAGGGAGGGGAATGGGAGGAATCATCACTTTCTGGGTGAGAAATTTGTTTAGAGGAGGTAGGGCCCTAGAATTTTCTCATCCATTATTTGATCTACGAGAATTTGTTTTTCATCTTGGATGAGAAGTGGTCAAATTGGGAAGTGAGGTTCTCAACTTTGGAATCAAGGGAAGCAACTTCAGAAGTGAGGTTCTGAATGTTAGTCTTGTTCTGCAAGGCAACAATTTCTTGGTTGTAGGTGTCAGTCATTAGGAAGGTAAGAATGAAAGAAGTGGGTTAGTTGGTCCACATAGAAAAGGGTTATGTGTGAGGGGTACCAATGTGATCAATGCGAAGAAAGGAATCCAATGGAATAGATTGCAAATAAGGGTGTCGGTGAGGGTGGGTGGGTCCATGGGAAAAAAATTATTATAAGTGATGGGTACCACTGTGATCAATGTGAAGAGGGGAATACAGTGGGATAGGTCCCAAATAAGAGTGTTGGCGGGACCACTACTGGGGAGTTCTACTCTAGCTAGAAGAATATTATAGTGATAGAGTTCCCAAATTTTTAGTAGGTAAAATTGTGTAGTAATTTTGCAACCTAGATGCAGGAGGCAAGGTTGCGCGGAATAATTTCCCCTTTATGTGTTATGTCATGTTCCAGAAGTAAGGATTAGGGTTTTGAGGGTTCCTACGGACAAGGGTTTTCCCTGTGCCATAGATATTTGATATATCAATGGGATTGAATAGTAGTACCCGGCCCAATATCTTGGGGAACCAACTGAGGAGGCTCGACTATGCCCTTTGTTGTACTACCCAATTACCTAGGTACGTGAAGTGATATTCTCGAGTGCTTTTATCAATTCCACTATAGCAATTAGGAGGTTGATAATTTTATCTATAGTTGGTTTCAGAAGACCTATGGGACTCCCTATATACCTAAGGGTACATGGGAGTGAATGGTCATGTATGGGTTTTGTCTAATGTGGTACTACTCGAAGGGGTACTAATAGGGGTTACAGAGGTTTCTAACAAGTTAAAACAATGTGTTTTGAGTAACCCATGAAACCACCTATATTTCATGTGTGTATTCCTCCCAACCACAATTTTACCCACCGAACAACAGATCTATGTGCTTTAAATATGTCGGCAGTACATGTCTCTATCCTACAAACATTTGTCTAAAATTTATGTAGAGGAAAGTGCTTTGATACCACTTGTAAGGTACTAGATGTATTATGCAGAGAAAAATGAAATTATTTTGAGGAATACCAGTAGAAATAGCAAACTATAGAGAGAAATAACACCAAAAAATGGTACCTTTATTGATAAAAATCCAAGTTCATTTTCCTCTTTGAGGGGGAAACCTCCAACAAAGCAGAGCTCAATTACAAAATAATTCTCAAGACAAAACTTCCAAGTCAAACTTGTTCAACAATTCTATAATGTAATTATTTTGGGAGATGAATATGTACTTTGGATTTTGAGTCACCTCAATGCCCAATTAGTAGTGATTATGTCTCAAAATCGTCATCTCGAGTCATTTCTTCAACTCTTTATTTCTAGATACAATACAGCTTTCATTGTTACTTGTTATCAAGAGATCATCTACATACAAAACAAGATATACAACAGTTTTTCCAACTTTATTGACAAACAGAGTTTTATCATCAAGATTTAAGTGCTTGAAATTCAATTTCAGAATATGTTCAATCAGCTTTTCATACTAGGCTCATGGTGCTTGTTTTAGGTAATATAAGGATTTGATGAGCTTGCATACTTTATGTTCTTTTCCCTTCACTGAAAAAACCTTCTGGCTAAGACATGAAGATATTGTCTTTCACGTCTCCATTCAATAAAGAAGCCTTCACATCTATTCGATCAATTTTCCATCCATTATGTGTTGCCAAGGAAAATAAAGTATGAATGGTAGCCCATTTTGTTGTGGGGGGAAACTATTAGAATATAGAATATAGAAGATGGTGTGCTCATTTTACCACTGATGATACCTTCGTCACCCAACCATAGGCTGAAGCCTCCCTCCGAGCACCTTAACCTTGACTAAGAATTACTCCGGAAGCAAACCCTAGGCTAGATAGCCAAACAAAGAGTAGCGCATCAATCCCCAAGGATAGCGCATCACAAAAAGATGATCAGATGTTCCAAACCCTAGCCAAGAGATATTCAAGTCAAAACTGAGATCTTGTTGCTGCTGCAGCTGCACCATCTCTTCCTCCAAACCTGCGCACAAGACTGCAACTGCAGTGCGCACCAAACTGCAGAACTGCAATTCTGAGATGCTGCAAATGAGAATTGGTGCCCTGTATTTATAGTAGTCCTGTCAGTTTTGTTGGGTCCGACTTCTCCTTTTGGGTATGTGTTGTTCAGTATATTATTATTATTTCTGGCCGACTTCTTCTCTTGGAGGCTAATAGCCTAATATAAATTATCTTCTTGAGCCGACAAGGCTTCTAGGGTTATTAGCCAATTCATTAGAGTTTCTCTTGCTTCCCGGTGTCTTCTATTCTCGTTAGGTTCACATGTGGGGGTAAATACCTCCCATAGATACCATAATATTAACACTCCCTCCTAGCTAGAGAGGTATTTACAGGTAATGGACTTGAGCACAAAACATACCATTTACCAGGTAGCATCAATATAGTCATCTAAACTATTTCATGACTAGATCATGAGCATCACCATCACCATCAGCTGCATCATCTCTCATACTTCATCTAAGTAGTTAAATATGATGATGGATAA